>BGNK01005333.1:18870-37108 GCA_003297005.1 Symbiodinium sp. clade A Y106
GTCCTGAGTCCCAAGAGCTTCTCCAGAGGGAATAGCCGCAGCATCCGTCACAAGCGGCTGCCATGTTCCAGTTGGGTTTACCGCCACTTCCTCAACTTGCATACGGCTCTGATCACCTTCCAGAAACTCAGCTGCCGTCTGAACAGGAATCGTTGAAAAAACACCATTCTCCGCGCCCGGCGGATCTATAGAGGTTCTCGCCGGCTCCTGCTCCTGCGGTCTTACACTCACACCATTTGGTTGCGCAGTGATCTCACCTTGGGCGCTCATAACCTCAAGAAGTTCTGAAGATCTCGCTGAAGCCAGCACTCTGATCACACGCAGACGCAAGCAACGGCCATCGAACTTCACTCGAATTGAATTTTATCAGCGCATGACAAGCTTCTTACTGCTNGTGCTCTCCGAACATGCTTAGCATTCGTGAGATTGCACATGCCTAATCACTGTGGACTCTTACAGGTCCTAAAAGTCGCATGGCTCAAGACGATTCTTCGTAGCCTTGTCTGAGCCGCCGTGCGAAGTTAAAAGAAACATGTTCAAGTTCTCTAGTCCGCTACAGACCTGGTGCAACCTGAACTCATGCAGGAATTTCTTCAATAAGGGTTACTACAAGGGATCTATAACAATAAGGGTACTATAATCATGTAGGACCCTGATTAAGAAACCTTGGGTCCTTATTAGGGCTCTTAATATGAATCCTACTATTTTGGGGTTATAGGCCCAGGGCTTCTTAATCAGGTTCCTACATTAGGCCATGTATGGCCGTCAGATTTGTTGGTCGATGTCAACACGTCGATATGTACCTGACGAACTTCAATTCAATCCCAAGGAAAGATCAAAGAAAACACGCAACAACGAGTGAGGGGATGCGACAGACCACGTCGTCCTACTTCGCAGAAAGGCGGCCGTGCGACGAGTACGACCCGGTCAAGCGGCTAAAACCCTGAGCCATTGTTCGGGTTTTGGGTGGAAACAGAAAACCCGTACGTATACAGGAATCCCAAAACGTAGTCTTCTAGAATCTTTCTTTTCGAGGCACTTCTCGGACTACTCGGCCGAAGGCACGAGGCACTGGCAAACCCTAGATCCAATCCTCCAGGTTCACTCGAGATAAGTCTCAGCTTCTGTAGATAGCTACGGCAGCTTTGTGATATGCGTCTGTATGGTGCAAAGCGTTGCAAAAAGCATAGACAAGCATCCTCAAATCTTAGCTGGAGCCGGGTATGACCATACATCGTGTAAACTTGCTAGGTCGTGGAGCCATATTACTCTTCGAGGATTTCATGTTGTCGCAAAGCTGCTGGAAATTAAATACTACGAATGGCCGGCCCGTTGAGAAAGTGCCTGGAGGTACTTGTGCCAGTTGCGCCAGGTGATTTGAATGATGGAAGCAGCCGCATTCTGCTCCTCCAAGGTGCAGGGGAGAAAAGTCTGAGGCTTTGACACTCCCAAAGGCTCCATGTACCTTTATCGTAAAAAATTACTTAATCCTTGAAGTATGTACCTATATAGGACGAGTAAAGCATAAGAATCTACTACAGGGACTCCGGCATTTCAGGGAGCCCCGAACCCCTGATTTTCTTGGGAATATACCTTTGACTAGGTGGGGCTTTTAAAGCTTTTGAAAAATATTAGTAAATAAGATCCTCTTAAGCCCAATAAGGGAAACATAAAATGTCCCAAAGCCCTACCTAGTTAAGCTATCAGGTGCTTAATCATAGATTCATCTCCCTGTAGTCCCAAGTCATTGTACTAGTTAAGGCCCCGCATGGCACGTCTGTTACATGTTTCTGGTTTTACAGTTTAGGGTTGGTGTGTCTGGGGAGAACTTTCGCGCTTCACGATGTCAACCTTGCACCGCTCATGCCCCGGAAATCACTGAGCATCTCATATCCTCAAGCTCAGAGCACTTCAATTAGCCATAAGTCACAGCCGCCACAGATCACAAACCCCAAATCATGTCTGGGACGTAAGAGTTCAACGGTGTACTTGCCGTCTCGGTGGTCCACTCCGACCTAGCTGGCCAATCCCTGCCAGTCGCTAGTACTATAGGGGCCCTAATGATTAGAGTAGGGTTTTGGGACCCATTATACTATAGTTATAATAAGGAACCCCCAAAATACGTAGTACAGGTAATTATTCAGGCTCCTATATTAATAGCAGGGAAGTCCGGTGGGTGGCATGCTATTTCCACGAAATATGCAGCTCGTACAGGTGACGCTCTCTATTGTCTCCTGAAGAGGAATTGCAACCCAGAGCAAAAAGCCTGAAGCCCCTACCAAGCCAACACCGAACAAAAACGAGTGATTGCCCCAAGTCGGCTGCTTGCACTGCAGACCAACTTCAACCAAAAAACCTGCATGAAAGACCGTTCATTCATGATGCAAGCAAGCTTTGTAGTGTAGGTCTCAAGGAGATGCTACACCCCAAATCTGAACCGCCTCAAAACCACCCTAGACCCGCCACCGTGTGTCCCAAAACCTAGCTCGAGTAGTCAAGGCATCTGAAATAAACTAAATGCGGAGTTCCAGGATCATTTCCTCATGCACGTCATTTATAATTATGTATCTTGGCTACTACGGTACATACTGAAAGCTTTTGGGACCGCGTAAAACTTTTTTCCACAACCGGCAGACGACCCTGGCAAGACTCTCCCCTGAACCCTCGCCCCGAACTCCCGTATACCAAGGGGCCTCAATAATTAGAATAGGGTCTTGGGGCCCATGATACTATAATTGTAAAAAGGAACCCCCAAAATAGTATTGGTAATTATTTCGGCCATTATTTAGGCCTCTACCATGAGACCCTCCAGGCCCTACAGCCCAAAACTCTCTGTCTTGGACTTCTTGGATCCCCCCTAAAGGGGATGAGGGCGTAACCCTAGACCCAAAACCCTAAACCCAACACAAGTCTTCAACCCTAAAGCCCTAACTCTAGCCCAGAAGGATTCCGTTGGGTTTTGCAGCAGTTCATGCCGTTTTGCAAGGTCTGGAATTTGGCCTCGGTAGGGATGTGGGTAGTTCTCTAAGTTAGAGTCCCTTGCAGGGTTCTTTTTATGGGGGTGCCGTACGATCTTGGGATTTACAAAGGGGCCCTAATTTAGAGACGACCATGTAGGGTTTTCAGTTGCTGTTGTCTGCACAAGTAAGAATCCAAAGGAAAACCCAAAGTGAAGTCCCGGGGTACTAGCTTAGTCCCAAACTGATTTAGAAACCCCCTGCCCATTTTCCCATCTAGCGCCTGAGGTGTGGCCGTTTTGCCCCCGAGGGCCAACCGTTCCCGATCGTTCATTACCTGGAAAACTCGGTTGGCTTTATAGGGCTTTCCAGCCTTTTGACAGGGCGTCTGTAGGGTTCATAGGGCTTTCTTTACCGCAAAACCCTAAACCCCTAAACTGCACACCCTAAACTAGGGTTGTTGGTAGGGTGTTGTAGAGTCTTATCGGGTTTGTACCTAGAACTCAGGGCTGCGTATCAAGTTTTCCTTGAGTGGCTCCTTTTCTTGCGGGATTCCTTGAAGAAGCTACTACTATTACTATTACTATTACTACTTTCTTTAAGGGCTCTGCAAGAGTTTGGAGGTTTTAGGGTCTTTTTGGTTTCGGGTTCACGGTTTAGGAAGTTTAAGCTTCGGGCCTAGGTTCTCAGTCCTTCGGTTTAGGGGTTTAGGGTTTAGGGGTTAGGGTTTAGGGTTTAGAGGTTAGGGTTTATAGGGGTTAGGGGTTAGGGTTTATAGGGGTTAGGGTTTAGGGTTTAGGGGGTTTAGGGTCTAGGGTTTAGGGGTTAGGGTTTAGGGTTTAGGGCCTACGTTTGTCGACTTGGGGCTCTGCAGCTAGAGCGAAAGCTTCCTCTCAAGTAGCCCGGCAAGCGGCAAGTTTTCTGAGCTTGAGCATATTTCGAACTATGCCACACCAATACTGAAGGACCACCACGCCGTCCAAGCCCGACAGATCCAGCAACCGTCGCAGTAGGGAGTAGTCGTAGTTAGTTGTCGTCGTGGTGGTGGTGGTGGTGGTCGTAGCGGTAGTGGTAGTAGTGGCAGCGGCAGCGGCAGCAGCAGCGGCAGTGGCAGTGGTCGTGGTAGTGATAGTAGTTGCTGTAGTAGTAGTAGCAGCAGTAGCAGCAGTAGCAGCAGCAGGAGGAAGAGGCGGAGGACGAGGAGCAGGAGGCGTAGGAGAAAGAGTAGAAGAAGCATCAGCAGCAGTCCTAGTAGTAGGAGTAGCCGCCGCAGCAACAGCAGCAGCAGTAGTTGCAGAAATCCTATGATGGCTCCGTCGTAGATAAGGCGACGGATAATTCAATGTGAGCACAGCACCTTGTCCCGGAAGGTGGTGGAGTTGAACACACCAGTTCTCCGAACGACCTGAGGCATTGCGTGATGTGTAATAAAGGGGCCTGAATTGTTAGATTCGGGTTTTGGTGCCTAATTGTTGCGTGACGTGTAGGAAAACAGCGCTCAAGGGCTCCGCCGGACCCTGCACCAGAAAGTCTATTCATGCCTGCCATTAATTATGCCACATGCTCACTTAGATGAAGCATGCCCTGGATGTGACTAACGTAAAAAAGGCCATGTGGTCTGCACCGTAAGCCCTAAACCATATGGTCCGGACTCCTTGTTCGGTAAACTGCTGCGCCGGCGAAGCTCACCAGAAATCCCTACACCCGAATGCATAGAATCCGAAAGCGTCACCACCCGAAACCGTGAAGCCCAAACCTTACACCTGAGCCCCAAACCCGCTGCTATTGGCACACGACCCTTAAACCTAGGGTTTAGGGAGTTTCCGAAAATAGGGGATCCTAATATAGTACCCCAAATGGTAGGATCATAATTAAGGAGCCCAAATAAGGTACCCCTAATTTTTGGAAACTCCCATGCCCCAGCTCAAGAAGTTGAACGGGTCTCTATGCCCCCAAGACCTTTGGCCCCGGAATCGATCGAGCTGAAATCTTGCAAGTTCAGAATACTAGAGCCTACACACTTAGACTACTTCTTTTTGCGGGTGGTGGTGGTGGTGGTGGGCTCTGTATAATAGTATCATGGATCCCTCTATTGCGAAATACTTCTAAACCCTAAACCCTATTGTAGAATTTTCCGATTCCTGTGTTTATGATCATTCCCCACTGCACCCTAAACCCTAAACCCTAAACGATTCCTGTGTTCATGACCATTCATCACTGGAAGGCTGGTTTTGAGGCTAAGATGTTCGCGTCGCATTCTTACGGGTGCTTAGGCCCAACCCGAAGGGTCCATGTAGCCGAATAGTATATAGGGTCTTTTTAAGATGCAGTGGCCCTTTTTTTTGCTGCGGGTTTAGGGTTTAGGGTATATACTTGTGCCCTGAAGTACCTATATAGCGGCTACTGCAAGGCCAAAGTTTTCACCATACGGTTGATGGGCAAAATCCTGCACTACCCATTATAAGGAATATACCATAATTCCCAAAGTTTAGGGTACTTAAGGTCATGCAGGATTTTGACCATCAACCGTAACTGTGAGGAATATCGGGAAAGACTCCTAGACCATGGGCTGAGGAAAGGCTCCTTCGATCCCGAGGTATAGGGGTTTAGGGTTTAGGGTTTAGGGTATATTACCCTAAGACTCCATGTGCCCATATAGTAGGTACTTAGGCCTTAAAGGGGTCCCTACATGGGTACTTTGAGGCCTAAGTACCTACTATATGGGTACATGGAGCCTTTGGGTCATACTAGGCTGGGCATAGAGCCGTTTCCGTGACTGACATAAACCCGTTTTGAACCAATAGAAAGGCACTGGTAATCGGAGTAGGGTCACGGTCTCTGTAGCCACAACTGTGGTGTGGGGCCTAACCCAACCCCAAAACGTTTCAATCCGGATTTAAGGTTTAGGGTTTAGGGTTTACATCCCCCTCGGTGCCTTCGCCGTCCGCGTGGACCGCTTCATGCTGCGATTCGGGCGGAAGTCGTTGGGCGCTGACATCGAGGGCTCGCAGTCCTCAGCTACTAACAGTCACGAACACCCGTGAAGGTGTGAGCGGCCTAAGATACTATAGGGGCCTCAATAATTACCAATACTATTTTGGGGGGTTCCTTATTACAATTATGGTATAATGGGCCCCAAAGCCCTATTCTAATTATTAAGGCCTCTATATTAAGATACCCGAGGATCCCCGCAAATGCACAGGTCGTTGTTTCTTTGTGTGGGTTTCCCAGAGACTCCAATATCCCTTAATTAAGGAATATTCCTTAAATCATATTAGGGATCCTGCTATAATTTAAGGACTATTCCGTAATTACGGGATATTGGAGTCTCTGGTTTCAGGCTCCGAGCTCAGGGCTTCGCGTTTCAGCGAAGAAACACTTGGCTGCAAGAAAACTCCCCTCAGGGATCCTGTAAGGGGGGTTAGGGTTCCTTTAAGGGAATGATAAGGACTACTTGGGGTCCAGCACAGGCACGTCAAACTCAGAAAGTTCTAAGTCACCAACGAAGACCTCCTATCAAGGCCTTGGAGTTTCTAGAACAGTTGAGGGCATCTGCCAGGACCCCCCATTTATTGGCCCTATAATGGAACCCTTATGGTCCTTAATACTGGCATTTAGGGTATAATAGAGGGTAGTTGGGGGGTCTAGGTGGTTGCTGGGCTTAAGGGTTAGGATGGCTTTAGGACTTTAGGATATTGGGGGCAAGGGGCCTTCAAGCCCAGGTACAATCTATGGTTTGGGAGCTTGGGGTTGAAGGTCCCTACAAAACCATCACATAGTACCCAGAGGGTCCATATACACTACTGTTATGGAACTAGGCCCTAAAAGACCATCCCCATTATGGAGCCCTACACCATCCCGCAAAACGACCAGGGTTTAGTTTTTAGGGCTTAACGTCAACTAGGAACAGGACGCTGTTGATTCCGAGAGCACCAAGGGTACTACAGGTCAAACCATCGCTATGAAGCCCTGTTTAGGGTTCCTTTAGGTGATCCTTCAAGGGGGTTTGGGGCTCCTTTAGGGGATCCTTTAAGGCTGGCGTGGGGCGAACCCTCAGCCTTCAACCCTGAACCGCTCAGCCCTAAACCTTCGGGGCCTTGGATTTTGGGTTTTACAAGGATCACTGAAAGGAACCATAAACCCGGAAAAAACAAGAAATTAGGCCGCTTAAGACCCTAAAAAGCGTGAACCCCAACTAGCCCCGAGTCCAAAGAACCGACAACTAACGAACACGCAATATAGGGGCCTTCATAATTAGAATCTGGCTTTGGCGCCCATTCTACTACTGTAATCATAATAAGGAACCCCCAAAATAATACCGGTATTTTATTTAAGCCCCTATATTAGTAAGTTGACTTCCAAGCCTTCTAAGCCTGTCCAAGAGTGCACCTCGGCATCGAATGGGTTATGGAGACTATTATGGGGGATTATATGGCGACTACTATAGGGATCCATTCCCCCATTCCCGTCTAAGCACCAGACAGTATAGTGGCCTTCATAGTTAAAATGGAGCTTTGGGGTCACTATCACAGAGGGTCAATATGGGAGTTTCCGAAAATTAGGGGTTCCTTATTTTGGGGTCCTTATAATCAGGATCCTACCATTTAGGGTACGATATTAGGGTCCTCTATTTTTATGGAACACTAAGAACCAGACAGCTTCTAGGCCTGCCAAGAGTCCACCTCGGCATCGATAATGTCCATCAAGGCCTTCGGATGGTCGTTCATCGCCTGGGATTCTGCATCTTGGTGTTCCGGTAGACAGTATGGTTTATCAGGTCTTTTAAAGGGGTCCTTTAAGGGTTCTATAAGGGTTTAGAGAGTACCTTCAAGGCTCCTTGCAGTAGAAGCCCAAAAGTTGGAAACCCCATAGCCTCAATCCTGAAGAGTAATGTATAGGGAATCCCAGCACTAGTTGGCCGTAATCCGGTTTCCAACTTTATGGGGTTTACTGTAATTAAATTTCAAAGTCTGGCAGTCTACACCAACCCCTAGGTGTCCCATTGCTCGTATACAACTGTACTGTTCCCAACTCAGTGCTCGTCTTTACTATTAGGCTTGGATCGGCGCGAGACCGATGCCGCAAATCCCGAACCCCCCAAAACTTGCTCCTTGGTAGGGAATTTGCTTCAAGCTACCATAACATCTATAGTAAGTAGTTGGGTTTCCTTATTCTGGTAACTTAGAATACATTCTTTAACAAGAGGCCGGAAGACCCTGAAGTGGTACATCCACACCAAGATCGCAAACCATTGAACAACAACCACCCCCGAGATCTTGCTGAAGGGTATAGGTATAGGGTTTGGGACTTAGCAGGCAGGGTTCTAATTGGTGTTTTCAATGACCTAAGCAGAACTATCTTGTCTCTATCCTGACTTACAACCCTACTGGGAGGGTCAGGACTTAGTAAGTAGTGATTTCTAAAGAGTTGTAGGTATCCGAATGGGGTTAGGGTACTTGCTGAGTCCCGTGAGCCTTTCTCTGGGAGCTGAACCCGGATACTTGGGGCCTTCACTACCTTAAACTACCATAACCCACTCTTTTGTAGGTTCTTATTACAAACCCTAATATGGAATTTATTGGGACCCTACAAAAAAGTAGGTTTTGGTAGGTCAAGGTAGGGATACCTTGACTTGAACTACCAAAACCTACCTTTTTTGTCAGGGCTTTCTCTACAGTCGATAATAAGGGTGATACTAGGAACCTAACACAGGTAGGTTAAAAATGCCGAGCCCGTTAAACCCCAAGAAGAATACTACTTCAAGCTTCTACATTAAATTAAAACCCATGGCCCCATGAGCCAGCAAAGACCCTAAGCACTACATTGGACGTGCAAGGCGCAACCGTCAACCTTTATCATTCAAGAGCTACCTAGGCCATGAACTCTAGTACGGTGTTGTCGGTAACCTGTGTTGTGGTTAGTACCTGAACATCTATCATCGGCAAATAGATCTGACATTCCAGAGCCGCGGTCCCCACGACAACGCTTGAATCATCTCTTATTGAATATTGAACACCCTGATTCGAGCAAGGTTTTGGCGCCTATAAATGCAAGCAACCCCGATGGATAGTCGGGTTCAGGGATGAAGGAAAGGCCGGGTAAGGGGTTTATGCGTGAAGCCCCAGCACCTGGGCCAAAGCGTTGTGGTTCGTGTTCATTCCTCGGTTCTCCTGTCGCAGCATGTGTCTAGAACGTAGAGTATACCTTACCCCAAACCTACCTTGTTGCAGGGTTCTAGTACAAACCGTAAACCCTGAAACAGAATTTCCATCCAAAGGAGTAGGTTCCGGTTGGTGAAGGCAGGGTTTGCGGTGTGGTTGGGACATTTCGGGATGGTCTACACAGTCCTAGAGTGGGGGCTGGGTGGTGCCAGGGTGCCATACTACGCCTAAATAGGCAAGGTATCATCTAACTACCTGCAGGGCCAGCAGATACATGAGGCTTGATAACATTCAGGGCGCTTTGTACAGCAAATGCCTTGGGACACCCGAGCAAAGCTGAAGTATACACCGAAACCCTATTCCAAAAAGACGCCCTATATACAAACCTATGAACCTTTCTTGACTTCTGAGCGACAGGTTGACACCCTTACCCAAAGGGTCCTAGGTACTGTTATGGGGGGATACTTTCCCAAATCATAATAAGGATTCCTAACATAGAAACCCTACAATCTACTATGTAGGTGCTTTGGACCCTTTGGGTTATTGACCCTTCCTCCTCAAACGTGGAAACAACCCTTCTTTAAAGCTAACAAACACTGACAACACAAACCGCGTGAAACGTTATAAGAACCCTCCAAAGCTGTGTACTGTAGGGGCCTGAATAATTACTTATCCTATGGTGGGGGGGGTTCCTTATTATAACTATAGTATACTGGGCTCCGAAACCCTATTAAAAGCATTCAGGCCCCTATATTACTGATTCGGTCGGTCCTGAAAGCGGAACAGCCCTTGGTCGTAGGCGGAGGGGAGGATCAGACCTGAATCGAGCCGGCTCCCTTTCGCTCCTGTTCAAAAAAACTTTAAAGTAACGTCAAACTTGGGACATGGTTTCTGGGCTATGTTTTAGTGTAGCTAGGTTAAGGAACCCTGAGGAATAGTATTCATTCCTATTTTTAAATGCTTCGTGTCGTACGTGTCGGCGCAGCTGTACTTGAGCAGGTGCATTGCTTCGGAAAGCTACAGGTAGGTCACACAGGTGAGGTCTTGCGTGAATGAGTGCAATGGCTTGAATGTGTTCTTAATGTCAGTATTTGTTGTCATGCTGAGGCTTTGAGCATCTATCCCACCCGAAAGGTGGCCCATTCCCTGCACTCTCCTATAGACGTGACTATAAACGTCGTATTACACTTCTCACTACAAACTGTGCAACAAAGTACACGGGGGGGGTGGGGGGTGGGGGCGAAAGCCAAAAAACGCCCAAATTGGGGGGGGGGGCCTTCGGCGTCTTCAGCCTTCTATATTGCTCGGGTTGGGGTCTCTGGGTTCAACCGAATATAGGGGCCTTAACAATTAATTTTTAATAGGGCTTCGGGGCCCATGATACTATAAATATAAGAAGGAACACTCCAAAATAGTATAGGTAACTCTTTAAGCCTCTACATCCCTAAGTCCCTTATAATTATTATAGCACCCTCATAGTATCCCCTTTAAAGGAACCATTTAATACGGATTCGGGTTTAGGGCTTAGGGTTTAGGGCTTAGGGTTTAGGCTTAGGGTTTAGGGTTTAGGGCTTACAGCTTGGGGCGTATGCTCTGGGATCTGGCACCTCGTTGAATTCCAAAGGGCCTGTAGCGTCCATGATTTTACAATTCCAGGTGGTTGGAGATGCCCTCATAGGGACCCTTAGGGGGGTAGGGGGCCTTAATGCCCATAATAAGGACCTAATCATGCCTATTTAAGGAAGTATAGTCCCCTACCCCCCTCCCCCTTACCCCCCTAAGGGTCCCTATGATGCCATGTGGTGTACAGCGGCTAGTTCGCATGCAGTGCTCCATTTGGGTGCTTGCGCAGCCTAAGCTGCTACTAAGTAGTAGTTCTGCTTCGCACAAGCATGCCTCATGCCACAATTCTTTTACCATTCAGTCTTCCATAAGACCTGGAAAATGCGCTGATGATATTGACGATGAATAAGATCGGGCCTCAAGAATTACAATAGGGGTTTAAGGCACACGCATCATAGCATAGAGTATTTCGTAGAGATTACCAGGAACTAATGTCTAATTATCTAGACTTTCTTCGACCACCACGATTGATGATATAAATTCTGCATACCCAGAATGAGGACTATAGTTACCATAATTCCCATAGTCCATTGTCATTATAAGGGAATGCAGGATTTATATCATCAACCGTATCACACGACGCTTCTGAAAACCCCAAGCAGCCGACATCTCCTCATTGCTCTATCCGAAATCCCAGAACCTGAAGATCTCAACTCATGGTTCCTGAGTCCTCGTATAGGGGCCTTGATGGTTGGAATAGGGCTTGGAACCCATTATGCTATAACTATAGTAAGGAACCCCCAAAATACCCAAAATAGAGTATTGGTATTTATTTAGGCCCCTATATTAAACACTCGTAGGAACCCTTGCAGAACCTTTCTGGGAACCCCTTCGAGGGAGCCCTCCATTGCAACGAGATGCCAAGATCTTGCATGGACACCAGCGCCGCTTTGTTTAGCGGATGCCGGGCTATGGCATCGTCGTTGTCCAGAGGATCCTCTTGTGGTCTTTACAGGCTCGTTGTTGAAGGATTTAGGAGACCCCATAGCCACACCTTAAACTCCAAAATCGTTCTTGGGATATGAAACATCGAACCATGGCGTTTGGGTTGCGGGGTCTCGGGGTGTATGAAATCCTACGGCGCTGAGATGACCTGTGGGAGCTGAAGCCGCAACTTGGGGCGCACGCTGCTTGAAGTGTGCATTGTACGTCGCTTCGCGGGGTCTATGAAGTCCATATCGTGCTTCTAGCGGCCGCTGCCTAAAGGGTATGTGGACTGGGGATATAGCTGACAACGGCTCATCACCGCTTTTCATTGTGGGGTGTAAATACCCTACCGTATACCTTGATACCTGCACTCACCCACTTCTTATCTACCTACTGGGTCCCCCAATCCAAGCAGTAAGGGTTTAGGTTTAGGGACAGAGAGCCTAAGGGTAGCGTGGGGCTGTAGAATCATAGTTTTCTGAACCGCGAACACAGGGTTGTTGAAGCTTGTAGAAGCGGCTTCTCACCCCGCGCGTGTTTTTCTTCTTCCACGCGCCGTCCTTCCAGATGTATTCTGGAGGTGCTCTTTCCCACCAAGGCTTTCCCTTCTTCTCTTTGGGTGGGTCCCGGCTGCCAACTAGCCGTTTCTGCGGGCGACCTGCTTCGGTTCCACCCGCGGTGCTGCCCGCTGCTTGCACTGGCTTGCTTCTCGTGCCAGTCAGCGAGTCCTCCCCAACCGTGCCACGGGTCGGAGGCTTCTTGATGCCTGGGCTTCCTCTTCCCAAGCTTGCTGCTGCCAGCTCCAGTGCTGGTCTTGCTCGGTGGGGTTTTCCTCCCACCACTCAGAAGCATAGCCTTTAGAAAGCGTGCCTCAGCTTCGACGCCTTCGCACTGCCGTATGAGGCGGGCCTCCGCTTCGATGTCTTCCATGGCTCTGCGACCTACGAGCTGCAGCGGCCAGCATATAGTGAACTTAGCTTATAGATTGGCACGACTTCAAGAAAGCACTTATATATGAGTTCTAGAAACCCTAAACCCCTAAACCTCGAAAGCCCGAACAAACAACCCTCAGCTCCTGGCTTTGTTTCATCCAAGCCCAAAGGCCCAAAAGGCTCGCTGGCCCTAGACGAAACTGCCGCAACGGCTGTCCAACCTTCTGAAAAGCACGGACTGGCCCTGACAAAGGGCGTGAGCACCTCCGTATGGACCCGAAGGATACATCTACCCAAATAGTATATACTTAGGCCTTCCTGTAGTCCCTATTTTGGTACTGTGGTGCCCAAGTATATAGTATATACTATTTGGGTACATGGATCCTTTGGGTTTCGCTACATCCCAAATCAACAAGCCGGCAAAACGCTTCCCCCAATTTACATGCAATAGACCTGGAAAGCAGAAGCAAACCCTGAAGCTCCCACTCCGCTAGCCCCTCCTCCAAACCATCCCCCAACAAGCACACGCAAACTAGAAAGTGAGAAACTGCAAACAAACACGGCAGGCCAGCAACAATAGTTTGACAGCAAATCACCCCAACCCACAAACCCAAAACCCTAAATCCCAAAACACTTCTCTCTCAAACCCAAGAGATATCCGGCCCCTAGTCCTTGACCCTCACAGCAGGATCCCAACTCCCAGCCGTAGCCCTCATAAGAGCCTCAGGGTTCCTTGTTTCTGTTAAGCAAAACCCTATATGAAACCCTGAACCCTAAAGCTCCGAAACCCTAAGACCCTAAACTCTAAAGCTCCGAAACCCTAAAACCCTAAACTCTAAAGCTCCGAAACCCTAAATCCCGAAACCCTAAAGCCCCCGAGCTTTTCTTAACGACTCTGACCTTCGAAAAGGGACCTCCCCGGAGGTCCTCCTCCTCAGCTCCTTCCTTGGGCAGATCGTCTTCGATGGCCGGCCCAGAACCTCACTTAGAGGCCTAGGGGACTTAGTATGCCGGTTATAGGTACGGTTATAATTGGGGCAAATCCATCTAGGGGACTTATAACTCTACTTATAACCGCACAGAACCTATGCTGAGCTTGTATTACCTTAGGTGTTTCTTAGAGATTATCGTAACCGAAAATTTAGAAAGTATATCTAAGTACCCCCTAAAAAAACCTCACAGGGGTCACTTGGGAGGTGGAGCTTGGCATTTAGGGTTTAGGGTTCAGGGTTTAGTTGTTTGGGGTGTAGGTGTAAGGTTTGGGGGTTTAGGGTGTAGTTGTTTGGGGTTTAGGGTGTAGTTGTTTGGGGTTTAGGGTTTAGGGTTTATGGGGGTCACGGGGGAGGGTTAAGCAACCTTATAATCAGGACCGTAGCATCAAGAAATCAGGCAACCGAGAGCAGAATCTATGTTGAAGGAGTATAGATACTGTTGATGGCAAAATCCTGCATTATCCATTATAAGGAATATACCATAATTCCCATAGTTTAGGGTCCTTAGGGTCATGCAGGATTTTGTCCATCAACAGTACGTCTGTAATGATCAATGTGGATACAGGGCATTAAGACAACAGGGGACCACACTGCAGACACGGGATAGTAATACTTATGCCGGGTTACAGGGACCCTCGGTGAATGACTATAAGCACCCTCAAATACCCTAAGCCCACTAAACCCACACCCTAAAATGGGTCCCTGATACCAAGAAGCTGTGCTCTTGTTGAGGAGCTTCCTCCAACCAAGTTTCCCATAACAAGGCAACCATATTGATTTATGGAACCTTGAAATAAACTCCCGAATAAGGGTCCAATCGTAGAGACGCATAACCCACAGCCTACGCTTCTTAGGTTGGAAGTTTCTGTGTTTGGGCTTCAGTGGCACAAAGCTTGCATGGTATACTGTGGGGTTTATGGGGTTTAGCGGGGGCTAATTAGGGATTGAACGATATTAGTTTAGCTGCAGGGTTGAGGTGTTCAGGGCACAGACACACAGGAATTTACTACTATAAAATTACATAAATCCCTGTTATGGTAGCTTAAGCTAACTCACTTGCGTGCATGGAAGCGCGATCGCCTGCTTTTGCTTAGCTCCTCGAACTCCGGGAATCCCAAACCGCAAAGCCGAGACCCCAAACCCGCATCTGCAACCCTTGATCCCGAAAGAACCGTTAATCTTTGAGCATCTTGGAAGCCAATGCCTCAATTCAACAATCTGCGACCACATCCTGTCGTTGCCAGAGTCAAAATCACCAGACCAAGCAGCTGTGGAGCGTCTTGGCTGCAAAGTTGGCCCAAAGCATTTCCTCCATCTAAGAACCAAAATTTAGTATGGGGGGGGGCGCAGTCAGAACAACGTTGTAGTAAGAAGCTCTAAAGAACAGTATTCGCAAATGTGTAGGCCCCTATGTTGCGTCCAAAATCGAAAACCGCCTTGAGGGCTAGGGGTCATGGGATATGCAATGTTTATGAGTTTCGTGGAAGGTTGTCCAGGTTCCTGAGTAGCCCCTTTATAATAAGGGTACCCTTTTTCCTAAAAATTCGGCTGTAATAAGGGGACCCTAAACTAAAAAGGGCCAAAGGGTACTACTCAGGAACCTAGCAATTATAGATCCCTTATAGCCCCCTTTAACCCCTAAAAGGGAACCCTATTATAGAACCTTGTTATAGATCCCTTGTAGCCCCCGTTAAAGGAAGCCCTTACCTAGCTTTCTCAAGGCATTCTCAGCAACGGGGGTCGGGAGAGATTTGGGGATCGCGGTACATTCCGTCGTCTTCGCGGCGGGCGTGGTCACGTTCTACAACTCTTCCTTACCCAGACCCCGGGGAGGATCTAGAAAGTAGATCCCCTAATTTGGGGCCTTATAGTACTTTATAGGAACCCCCATTAAGGGATCTACTTTTTGGATCCTCCCGGGGGTCTGGGTAGTCAAGGTCGTGAGGGACTACACTGGCCCTTTTCGGTCTACCTAGAGGCTCCAAAGTAGTTCCTTTTTGGGGATCATATCCTAAGATAGTACCCTAAAAAGTAGGATCCTTATTATAAGGACCCCAAAATACAGTTAGCAACTACCATTTCCATTTTCTAACCATGCACCACCCCCTATGCCACCCAAGACCCAAAACCATAACAACCTATACCTCAACCCTAATCTCATCAAAATACCCAACCTAAAACCCACAAGATGGAACCATTAGAAGAAACCATACACCAACACATAGAAAAACCCAACCTCGACCTCATACACCAATACCCCGATAGAAAACCCGATAGTATCAACCCGAAATTCCTAACCCTAGAAAATGGAAATGGTCATCCTAAATAATTTTACAATAATGGGGAATAAGGTTTAGGGATAAGGTAAAATCATAATATAGTTATAATCTGTAACAACTTAAGGATTATAACTACATTATACTTATGATTTATCAACTGGAATTTCAATAATTATCCTATCCTTATGCTTTTGAAATANAGGTAAAATCATAATATAGTTATAATCTGTAACAACTTAAGGATTATAACTACATTATACTTATGATTTATCAACTGGAATTTCAATAATTATCCTATCCTTATGCTTTTGAAATATCAAAAAATAATCTTCTAGAAATTCATCGTTCATCAGTAACTGATTAACATGATTGAATAGTTTGTTAATATCAGGTTTAGGGTTCTCGTCTTCAGGTTGTTCTTCTTTTTCTGGCTCGTCTTGAAATTTGTTAGGAAATTGTTCGTTTAATCGTTTGCGTATTTCCCTTTTCTGCTTTTCGTATTCTGCCTTAATTTCTGCTTGTATGTCATCGTGTAGTTTGCCTTCTTTCCTTAAATTACCTAATTTCCTTAAATAATCTTTCATCAATATATTTAGTTCCGAGTTCGGATGTAACGCATAATGGAAATGGGCATCCCAGTTTTCGTGTTTTATCTTATGTCCGCATTCTTCGCATAGTTGGCTCCCCTTTGCCCTCTCTTCTCTTCTCGTTTGNAGTTCCGAGTTCGGATGTAACGCATAATGGAAATGGGCATCCCAGTTTTCGTGTTTTATCTTATGTCCGCATTCTTCGCATAGTTGGCTCCCCTTTGCCCTCTCTTCTCTTCTCGTTTGGTTATACTCGTTTTTGTTTTTACCGTAGCATTTTCTTTTCGCTTCACGGCACCTATTACAAGTCTTAAAGCCGTCAAACTCTTCAACATCTTTAGTCGCACAACATGATTTACACACTCGTTTCTCCATCTTACTATATTANCCGTAGCATTTTCTTTTCGCTTCACGGCACCTATTACAAGTCTTAAAGCCGTCAAACTCTTCAACATCTTTAGTCGCACAACATGATTTACACACTCGTTTCTCCATCTTACTATATTAGAAAGTCTAGTGTTTAAACACGGTTAGACCGAAACAATACTCTAATGATTGAATTCCTGAATTAAATCATTAGAACATTGTATGGGGACTATCGGGGTTTTCTTCTCCTTCTTCCAAAAGCACGAAACAAACTAATTAGACCATTACCACATTCTGTTGATGCGCTTATGGAAGCACACGGGGCACTGGCATGGGGGCACACTGTCGTAACATATTAAAAATACATCTTTAAGTTATTTTAGTAACTCTTCTAACTGGTAAAATTCAAACAACAATTTAAATCGTTTCTTATATTCTTCATAATGATAATAATCCTCTAGTTCGTCCAAGATCGCGTTTAATCTAGCATTGTATTTTCTTATGTTCCTTCGTTCTTCTAACCAACTTTTCTTCTCTTCCTCTCTTTCTTTCTTAGGAAACAAACACTCCATATATATATATTATACAAGTTTCTTACTAATTTTTAACTTCAAATCATTTAGTTCAAACTCCAGTCTTTCTATGTCCTTCTTAATGACTTCAATGTCTGTTTCAGTTCCTTCTAGTCTTTGTTCGCATTCCTCAGGGGTAAGTCTATTTTGTCCCCAGCCATTATCACATATTTCAACGCTTCCGACTTGGCCGTCAGTTTTGAATATATCGTTTTCATCGGGTGAAACATTCCTCCCACCACCGAATTTCAAATTTCGTCTATCTTCTATAACATTTGTTGTAACTGTATTGCTTTCCTTTGTTGTCTTCGTTTCTTTATGGTAAGATNTCTTCTATAACATTTGTTGTAACTGTATTGCTTTCCTTTGTTGTCTTCGTTTCTTTATGGTAAGATTGTCTTTTACATCTACAAGGGATACAAGATATGCCACTAGCATTTATGAAAAAACCTTTTGTCTTGTCACTATCAGTTACATCGCTCATTTATACTATTTAGATTTCTTAACATTTTTCAAACAAATAATAACTGCTTTTACAAACTCTAATGATAAATAGCAACATCGTTTTNTTTCATTCATTATATATTTAAATCATATATTTTCTAATTAAAAATAATTATGAGTGAAACAATCCCAACCGTAGAACCAATAGACATACCCGAATACAAATACAAAAACTCTAAATATGAAATGATGCCAAACCTACCCGCTAGGATTCTATGTGTGGCATCTTCTACGGGAGGCAAGACGGTGCTTATCCAAAACCTAATATTAAAAATCTACCGAAACTCCTTTGAAAGGATTTACATTTTTTCACCGACCGTTAATGTTGATGACACATG
>BGNK01005334.1:7343-40053 GCA_003297005.1 Symbiodinium sp. clade A Y106
GTCTTTTGTTCTTCCCTGCCTGTTCGTTTCTCTTCTTCCGCTAGCAGTCTTACATAATATAACATGGTAAACCATAACAATGACATAAGATGGTACGACATCACAAAAATAATGTGACAATATATGACACAACATAACATACCTTATCATAACATATAACAACATAACTTCGAACTTGGTGCTGTTGAGATTGGGGTTCAAGTGGTGCCGCAACTACCATAGATCATAAGTCAAAGTCATCAAGGCTACGCGTCCTTGCAGGGTTCAGGGTTTAGGGGTCATCATGGCATATCATGACATCACCACAACCATCGTAATCTCAGCAACGATCNTACCATAGATCATAAGTCAAAGTCATCAAGGCTACGCGTCCTTGCAGGGTTCAGGGTTTAGGGGTCATCATGGCATATCATGACATCACCACAACCATCGTAATCTCAGCAACGATCTTCGCAAGTTTGCTTCTGATCTTGTGGAAAAATAGAAGGTTATGCACTGTATGACCACAAACGCCGCAGGGAGATCTGTGCTCATGCCTGACACTTACAGCTACTGCTGCCGACTACCACTCCAGCTGCTGCTACTACCTACCACTACAATTACTACAGTACAACTCTGACGACCACGACCACCACCACCACCCCAAACGTAACCGGAGCGCGACGCCTGCACCGCACCATTTAGCAAAGCACAAGCAAAACAAGGCCGTGCACATTGTAGTTTTTTTAATAGCTTGATGCCAAGCACAAGCAAAGGGGACCAGGGGACCACGGACCAGGGGACACCAGGGGGCCAAGGGACCCGAGGACCAGGGGACCAGGTGGCCAGACCTACCAAGGCCCACCGGGGACCGCCAGACCTAGGAAAAAAAAACCGGGACCCGTGTGGTTGAAACACATGCAGGGCTCGTTTTTTTTTTGTTCTGTACGCGGCAGGGGAAATTCACTCACTTACTGGCGCGTCCGCGGCTGTGTGTGGTTGAAACAAAGGGCGCGCTTTGTTTTTGGCTCGTCCGCGGCTGTGTGTGGTTGAAACACATGCAGGGCGCTTTTTCTTTTGTTCTGTACGCGGCGGGGGAAATTCACTCACTCACTGGTGCGTCCGCGGCTGTGTGTGGTTGAAACACAGGGCGCGTTTTTTTTTGTTCTGTACGCGGCGGGTTTTTTGTTCTGTACGCGGCGGAGGAAATTCACTCACTCACTCACTGGTGCGTCCGCCAAGTCACGAGGTTGTAAGAAGTCCAGAGGCCAGGAAGCCCAGAAACCGAAAAACCAAGAAGCCAAGGAAGCCGAAGCCGAGAAGCCAGAAGGCCAGAAACTCAAAAAACCAAGAAACCAAGGAAACCAAGAAGCCAAGAAGCCATGCAAGAAGGCAATATACTCCAAGCCACGAGGTTGTAAGAAGTCCAGAGGCCAGGAAGCCCAAGAAAAGCCAAAAGACAAAAAAAATACCTAAACAAAAACAAATAGGATTCCCTAGTACTCGTTTCGTATTCGCATTAGCAGTAGTATAATAGCGATAGCAACTGCAATAGCTATAGCCACGGCGATAGGATAGCGATAGCAATAGCAATAGCAATACTAGCACTAGTTCTGGTATGAGTACGAGTAAGGGTAATAGTAATGGTGATGGTAATTGCTTGTACTAGCAACCGGAATAGTGACAACGTAAGTGCTCTTTTCCACACTCAGAGCCTGGTACACAGCGGAGTTCTGCAATTCACAATGCGTTCCATGAAAATGGGCTTATGCCAAATCACGCGTTAACACATGTAAAACTGTTCCAGCAATGTGTGCACAAAGGGCAGGGATGTTAAGTTTCATCACCCCGCCTGAGGTTCATGTGTACGCGACGGTACGAACTGAAGCTCACGGAAACTTTACAGTGAAACTCTTCACACACTACTCTGCTCTCACTTTGGCCTGCACACCGTAAAACCTGGCATGCGCAACACGCCTTCATTTCTCTCTCGCCTGGTCACCGTAAAGGGGCATTGGTAACCGTAAATTGGCGTCATGTTTGTGGGGCCACAGCTTTCTGGGGATTCTGTCTCCCATGTGGTCTTTCACAAATATACGAGCTGTAATACCGGCAATTTCGCCACTCAACTTTTTGATCAAAGCTTTATCATCGCGTTGCTCGTCCCACAAAGCCGAGCACAACTTACCAAGTTCTCGAAGCTCAATGCACTGTCTCTTGAGCTCATGCTGTGAGCGCACAAGCAAAATGCTTGACAAACAAACATGTTTTTCTGTAACCCTGCCAGTGCTTTCGGCACTTCCTGCGGATCAAACCAACATTGCTTCTTTACAACAGTTTCGGATCAACTTCTTCAGATTGGAAATTCAAGACTGCTCCTTGCCTGCAGGAGCCTGAGTTTGTTGAAACTCGACAAACAAATATGTTTTTCTGTGGCCCTGCCAGTGCTTTCGGCACTTCCTGCGGATCAAACCGACATTTCTTCTTCTACAAAATTTCGGATCAACTTCTTCACATTGGAGATTGGCATTTCAAGGCTGCTTCTTGCATTCCAAGCTTCTCAAATCGGATGAAATGTTGTTCCTCCGCGCTTTTGTTTTTGAAAAAACTCCGTAAGACGGCCGCAGCACAAGAAACATACAAAACCTTCAGAAAACTTCGTGATTCCTGACACCCGCAGCTGCCCAGTGACCGTTTTTGCTGTCCCTGCCAGTACTTTCGGCATTTCATGAGCCTGAACGCACCGTTTTCTGCACATTCAACCTTGCATGGCAGCCGAAAAACGCCGTAAAGGTGCTCAAAGCTGAAGATTGTGTTCTGCTTGAAACGCATGACAAACACCAGTCCTCCTACGAGCGTGTGTCCTAGTAGCACAGCGGCAAGCAGGCTAAATACATCACGTTCGCTCAGAAAAAAATTCATGTTACTTATTTCCGAGCCACAAACGCTCGAACCAAAGTCAGCGCATTCACTCGGACTCACCCTCGTCTTTTATCTGGATGAGCGCGAAGTGCCTTGGGGATAAGCGAACAGATATCGAGATATGGCCCGGCCACAAGGTCAAGCCTCCAAAGCTCGACCAAGGGTCGCGACACCACCTCAAGTCATTCAGAGGTGCACCCGAACTTCCCCCCGGGCGGGCGGGCGGGACAAAAACTTTGCACACTCACTTGTGCTTGAGGTGAGGTCGCGCACGGCATATGAAATATCAAAAAGTTTCTCAAAGGCTGTTGTTCACAAAGAAATCGCATCCAGATTTGCGCACTGAATTGTTCAAGCTCAACCATTTCTTCGACAAGAAAACGGTCGTTGTGAATCGGAAATAATGTGAAAATCACAAGTGATGCGGTCACTTATTTCCGAGCCACAAATGCTCGAACAAAACTCAGATATCTGGCCGACGATAATCCAATATATTTCATATGAAATGTTGATTCATGTACAACTTGACTGCAACGCATTCACTCGGACTCTGCTGTTCAGCAGGGTTGGTGACGGTGATGGCCTCCGGTCGTTCATCCTTAAGCCAGGTCATATCTATCATGATCAGCATATAGCTGGTTCTCGACTCGGCGGTCGTCACTGCTGCGGTGAGCAGGTCGTCGTGCGGGTTGAACAAGGCGTCGCATGTCCAGGCATTGCGAATACGCTGTATGCACGCATCATGTTCATAACCCCGCGTCAATACGTCCACTATCATCTCGGGTGACTGTGCATGACCCGGTGAAGAACGGCTTGAGCTCCAAGTCGTGGTTGTGCACTGCCCCGGCCGCGGGGTGTCGCACATCGTCCCATTTGGCATTATAGCCAAATGACTGCCGTGAGGGTCACGGGGTGCATCCCGATCGTACGCCCTCCAGCCCTCTCTTTTGGCCGCCGCTGTCTTCGGGCGCACGGTGGGCCTTTGCCACGTACCTTTCCTCGGGCGACCCGGTGGATGCCATGGCACTGTCGCCAGTCACTGCCTGCTCCGGTTGGTCAGGAGCCGCGGCAGGAGGCGGACGCCCCACATTCGTGTCCGTGGGCGCAGCTCCCTCATACAGTGATTCGGGAACGCTACGGCCGCTACGGACCTGCTAACTCGGCGCTTGCAGTTATAGGGTGTCCCTGCTCTGGCATGTCATCTATACAGTGCTGCGACTGCGTGTTCTGCTGCTGGCCAATGGAACTCCATGGTTCTCCGCGGCAGCTTTGTGCATCGGCATCGGGGGAGATGGGATGAGGTTGTTTCTCCCTCAAAAGCCCTTCACTTATGACTTATGTCTATACACAAGAGTGCCTAGGGCCTAGGGTTTCCGTTGCTCCGCTCAAACCCTTAACGGTTCGGTTTCCCTCCGGCTTAAACCTGGTACTGTACCCAAGCCCTGCAAGCTTACCCGCGGCATTGCCCATCCAGTCTGAGCCGGGTACAGTGCTGTTACACCCTTCATCTAGAACTGCGCAAACGCCTGACTCGTGTATATGTTAACAACGGGCAACTCCACGAGCGCCGGATGAATATCCGTAACTCCCTCGGTGCAGTCAACCATGCCGTGCCTTGAGGCTCGCGAGGACCTCGATCTGACGGACGCCACTTCCCAACTCGCGTTGGTGCTGCAGGTACGCTAGCAGATCACCCCGTGTTATAACCGGTTCGGTCACGAAGTGACCTTCGGCGGTCTCCTTGAATTTCTCTAGGGCAGGAACAACGACCTCTACGGGCAAACTATCTCCCGTGTTGCCGACTATGGACCTCAGGAGGTCAAAGTCCAGTGTGTTAGACTCACGTAACACGGTCGCTGCTTCATCTCGAGCCTTTCACTCGGATTGTGGCTGCTCGTCAAGGAGCATGCCGCATAACTTGCACTTGGCTCGGCAAGTCTTACGACTACTACCGGACCTCTCGATGGAGGCGTGTGGGCATGTCGCCTGATCAATGACCTGTTTCTCCTTCTTGGTCTTTGTGATCTTCCCACACTTTTTGCACGTCCGCATATCTATGTATGCGTTACTGCCCGACTTGCCGAACCCCTTACAGCCACCCCTACCCTCCCGAACGTGCGGGCCTTCGCTCGAAGCAGCGGCCCAGTCCTTAGGCTGGTAGGACTTGGGAGGTGGCATGTGGCTCAAGGGAGTATCCCGCTTGGTGACCGAAATAGGCGTTCATCCCTGACATCGAAATTATCAGTCGCTCATGCGAGGAAATCAGCAAGACCTCCAGATGGACACTTCTGCGTACGAACATACCCTGGGTAGGTGTATAGCACGCGCTCATATGACCTATGCTGTCCAAAGGTAAAAATCCTATCGGATCCTTGGGGGGGACTGTCGCGCATGATGCCCGCTGCGGCTGTGCGCCGGATCTGCGGGGAGAAAATTCTTCCGCTGCCTTTCCCAGTCTTGTCAGACTTTGCAGGGGAACTCTGAAGATGCGCCGGATAGGCTTCCATCCTACCCACTGTCGCATTCGAGAGGTAGACCACTTCTTCGTCACACTGTCCTCGGCCAGCGTTGCAAGGAACCCTTGCGGCTTGGTCGTCGCCGCCTTCGCGGCGGATGTGCCATTCCCACCGGTCGGTGCCGGGGTAGCGGCTCCTTTGGGCGTACTACCTTTACCGGTGAACTTACAGGCGGCGTCGCCTGCCCAATGTCCTACGATGCCACATCTCAAACAGCGACTTTTGGCCTTGAGCTCTGCTAGTTTGGCTCCTCTGTCCGCTATGGTCAGATTGCTGCGAACGACCTTGCCTCCGGATTTTCCTCCGGGCTTGCCTTTGCCCTTGGACTTCCCTTTTGCGTGGGCAAATGCGGTCTGTGCCGCGTAAGCTAGCTGCACGGACTCGGCATACGAGTCGTCCAGGTCGTCGAGCTCAGTCTCGATCCAACGGCTGTATAGGCGTTGAGCTGAAGTGCCAAATCTTCGTCGTCGATCCACTCATCGCCCGCCTCATCCCCTGGCGCAGTGGCCGGGTCGCCTTCGTAGCCGTAGCCATCGTCCGGCTGGTCTACGCCATTCGGTTGCTTTGGCTCCTGAAACTCAGGGCCCATGCCATAGCCCAAATAACCGAATTTGGGATCGCATTCCGGTGGGCGATCAAAGCGTCTCCCAGGGCTTTCCTGGGTTCGACTTGGCACTCGCGGCTGCTCTCAAGTCCTTGAGGACCTCGCGGCGCTGTCGCTCGCGGTGCTGGAGAGCTCGCACTCTTGTGCGGAACTCCCAATCGTGAAACCCAGATCCCGACTTGGTTTCGGCAGGGGCTGTTGTATGCGCCCAAGCATTTGGCTGGAACTTCAATCCAGCAACGCTCATGGCTTCGCGGGGCTCTACTCTACGGCTGCTAGGTCCCTGGCCTTCGGCTCACGGAACTCCCGAAAATTTCTGGTGGTCTCACCGTTGCAAAAGGATTCTAGGAGGCTGAGTGTGAGAACCACAATAGACACGCTATTTCTAGCACTGATCTCAAGACGTCTGCGGAGTGTGCTGACAAATGTACATCAGGTCGACTAGCTTTTAAAGCAGGGTCGAATCAAGTACTACATGAACGGTACGTCAACACGGCATCCAGACAAGAGGTGATTCTCACAGGGGTGATGATGATTAGATGCGGATTTGTATTTAGTTTTGGGTTTAAGTGATGGTTTAGTACTTGACTTGATGTTGATTTGATTTGGTGCCAATGACGACTTGGATGTTGATCTTCGTTTGATTTTCCTGTTAAACGAAGGTTTAAAGTTTAATGTTTTATTTGAAATCTGTTTGCAGGAATCATATTTGCCACGGCTCTCTCCGCCCACAATGTTGTCTCCCCACCCCACCGAATGTCCACAATGCGATCACCAGTTGCCCCTGCAGCCTGATATCCACAAGCCCACAAGGATTCATCCAAAACAGGGCAACAGTTGCCTGTAGCCCCTCCGATCTTTTGTAGGAAACCCAAAAAACTCAATCAATATCAACAACATGCTCATAGTGTCATAGGTGCCTACTGCCACCATGGTTGCTTCAGACCCACGCAGGCCAACACTTTGCCTCAACTCCCACGCCAGACAGAAGTTCACGAACCTTCAAGAACGGCCCACAAATGTCTTTCCCGAGACCGAGAAGGAATTTCAAGACCAGAAAAGCTTTGAGATTCAACATATACAGTGCAGGGGAACTGTCCAGACTCGCAAAGTCTGATTAGAGCCCTGAGGCCCTGGTGCCTCGAAGGCAGCCGGAGCGATCCGCCTCAAGGGCCTGAGCCAAAAAAGGAGAAGAAAAAACCGGTGTTTCCAAATTCTCGGAGGCAGCGAGAGGCGAAGCTCGCTGCTCGCTGCCTGCTTCATACGACTCAGCAGCGAGGAGGTTGGGCTCCTGCGGTCTTCTGCTTTCATTCGAATGCCTGGCTAACACTGTGCCGGCTCCTGACATCCAAAGGGCCGTGCCGCATGACCTCCTGCTGTAAGTGCGGTGGCATGTCCCGAAGGCGATTGGCCACCTAACAGCAGGTATTGAAATGCTTCGAGTTGCATGGTCGTCGCATGCACTGGCGAATGCTGCGGCAACGTGCGGAGTTTTTTTGTCCCGGGTCAATTCGCGTCTCTTTGGCAAACTTTCTGTGCAAGTCCTTGTCTCCGCCTGTCAATCCACCTCGTCTTCCGACCGGTCTCCACCTCCTGGCACTTCTCAAGACAGCATAAGCATTCAGAAGCTGCGGCAGGAAGCCTCCTGGCACGACCCTCCACTGTAGCTGCGGCCTGAGAAGAGTCTACACAAAACTCAAGCAACAGAACCTGTGTCCTACGTGGGAAGACTGGCCCGCCTCTGCAGCCATTCCTCAACCTCTCTGGCCTGATCCTGCAACGGGACTCGCAACCGAAAACATACAAAGGCCGGTTCTGCCCGCAGTTGCACAATATGCGGCTCATCTATCACGATGCGAGATAACCATGCTGGCTTGTGCGCACCTGGTGAGTTAGGGCGGGCACAGACGAGCATTCACCAAATCACATTCAAAAGCTCAATCTCCATGCTGTTGGGTGCTCTCGCCGTGCACCGTACCAACTGCAAATTGGCACTTCGTTGTTGGGGGCCGATGGCTGCATGAAGAAAGTAGTGTCCGTGCTTCAGCTTGGAAGCTAAGTGGACATCCCGACAGCGGGTCCTCGGTTGCATCAGCCAAGTGCCTTGCCCAGGCAAGGAAGTCCGAAGTCGATTCCCGATTTCACCCGGAAGGGCTCTTGACGATTCGGAAAACGCAGGCCTTGCCACGGCCAACGGATCGTCCCACGCCGCAAAAAGGCTCAGACTGGGCCTCGCTCGAGACAGAGGCTGTCCCCTCTCTGTCTCTCGCGAGAGGGCACATTTAGGTGTACATGTACTGAGAATGTCATCGCCATCGCTCTGTCGCCTTGGATTGCTGTCATCACCAAATCGCAAGATACGGGTGCGACCTGGCATGTGTAGTCTACCTTTAGCATCCATGGATGCACGTCGAGCATCGGGCTCTCCCAACAGTGCGCGCAGCGCAGTACCTTCATCACCCTCCTGGCACGAAACTGGAGTCCATCAAAGGCAGCGGAAACCGTTTAACACCAGGCCTTTGTGAGGGCATGCATCTGCGCACTCATGCCACCATACCTCGGTGCCGAAAAAACGAAGCACTGATGCTTCGGCTTCCCTTGGCTTCTGGCGCATCTGGGACACGCGGATCTGCACGTGCAGCCAGAAGGTGTCGGCAGCATTCCAAATGCCTCGGGTGGGTGATCGTACGGGCAGACAAGACGGCGACGAACATTGAGAGGAGGCCCTGTATGTCCCTTTGCTGTGCGCACTGCTCTCCCGCAGCCGCGACATGTAGAGGCTGGAGTCCATCGTTGTCAGCCTAGGTGACAACAGGGCACGAGGGAGCAATGTTCAAAACTGCACAACTACGGTGTCCTGATTGGGTCCTCGGTTCAAAAAAACACCGCGTTAAGACATTGAGGGGCTGGATTTGGCACTTCAGGGGCGACGCATCGAAAGACACCTAGGGAGAATGGAGCTGCGACCTTTGCCAGCTGATGCGTGCTTACCTAGTGAAACCCTGATTTCGCCCTTTGTCGGCATGTGCAGAACCCCACACAATCCGAAATCGAGTCTCTCGATCTTGCAACTATCAGAAATCCAGCCTCTGGATTTTGTATTTTCGTGTTTTTTGATAAAACCTTGAAAGCCCTTTTAAAGCAGTCATCAAGGCCTTATGAAGAAAAGGGAACTGGCTGGCCGACATGCAGGGTTGGCTGCCGGAGATGCAGCCACCGTTGCATGTCGGCCCCTCTCATTTCACTATTTTACTAGTTTACTAATTTACTATATTAGTATTTTACTATTTCACTCCACATAGTACTGCCGTGGCCAGTGTTTGGGGTTGGCAGCCCGAGATTACCACGTACTACGTGTACCACGTACTACCACGTACTATACCAGTGTACTATCACATACTACCACGTATTGCCACGCACGACCACGTACTACCACGTACTACTACGTACTACCACATACTACCATGTACTACCATGTATATATACATACTACCACGTACTTCCACATATTACCACGTACTACCATGTACTGCCACGTACTATACCACGTACTATACCACGTACTATCACGTACTACTACGTACTACCACGTATACTACTACGTACTACCACGTGCTACCACGTACAACTACGTACTACCACGTACTACCACGTACTAACCACGTACTACCACGCACTACCACGTACTATACTATATACATAGTACCACGTACTACCACGTACTACAACGTACTACTACGTACTATACTACGTACTACTATACGTACCACTACATACTACTTCGTACTACTACGTAGTACTACGTACTACTACGTACTATACCACGTGCCACCACGTACTACCACGTACTACCACGTACTACTACGTACTACACCACGTACTAGCACGTACTAGCACGTACTTCTACCACGTACTATACTGTACGTACTACCACGTACTGCCACGTACTGCTACGTACTACCACTCATACTGGCACGTACTACCACGTACTACCACATGCATACTACCACGTGCTATCACGTACTATCACGTACTACCACGTACTATCACGTACTACTACCATAGTTTTGCATCTCGGGCAGCCACCCTTGCATGTCGGCCCCTCTCATTTCACTATTTTGGAATATTTACTAATATTTTTGTACTATTTCGTGCACTAGCCCAATCTAGCCCACCACCATCCCCAGCAAACCGCCAGGAGGATAGCAGTAACTAGAGTAGTCGTACTAGCCGAGCAACGACAACGAGCTTACAACACAGCAGCGCACGACGACTCTCCTTGTTCATGGATGTGGCATAAATCCCAGTTAGCCTGGAGATTGTCGCTAGCCATCGGCTAGCCCTCCCCACGCGTAGCCACTCAGGCTACCAGGGATTTAGCTTCCGGACCTTACGGCCAAACGTGACACCCTCGCCGGTGTCTCTCGCTTTCGCACTCCTAGCTCCTTGTAGAAGCTATCGGAGTGCGCGAGTAGCCGGTCCAATATCCTCCAACGGAACTCATCCCCCTTGAGGACTATCCTCAAGCCGGTGTCAAAAGACTTGAATTCCTCGTTGGTGGGGTCCGCTAGCTGGTTGAGATCTCTCCGTATCCACTGCCGCTGTAGCTCACAGTTCCGATGGGATAGCTCTTCGGCTGTCTCCATTAAAACTAGCATGGAAGGATACTTTGTCGTCATAGCCTTCCTCAGAAGAAACTCGTTGGACTTGTTGTCCGTGTATCCTCTGATGGCCACTCCGCGAGGTTTTCCGATCCTCGCCCTCCGGGACCCAGAGACGTAGGTCACGGCGCCTCTCCTCCCACCAGACTCTCCCATCGAGTCCTCGAACTTCGTGCCAGAGGTCTCGTAGTAGGACCGCATCGTCCCTCGGCTTCCTCTATCTGCCAGGCCGGCTGCAAGCCGCCGCAAACGTCACAGAATCACAAAATCCCGGATCGCACCCGGGGGGCTCACAATGCCAAAAAGGCCGCCCCAGCGGCCCAGCAAGGCGCCTCAAAGCGGCGCCGCCCTTGGATCGTCACCGGCTCCGCTGCCAGCAGAAAGAGCCAGCAGCCAAAATCGCGATTGCAATCGCTGCACAACTATTTTCCACCTGGCAGCAGGTAAGCCGATCAGCGGCTGCGGCGATCACATCTCATCGCTCAGTTCCGCTGAAAAGTGCACGGTTTCAGTGTAAGCCGTGCTGTAGCTGTCTGAGGCAGTGGACTGCCGATGGATTCGCCCGCTGTCGAAGCAGCAGTCCTGGCACCGTTTTACGGCCTCGTGGCCTCCTTGTGGCCTTCTTTGATTCCCGTGTGCTCCTGCCACCTCCGCCAGGCCTGCGAAGCACGCGCGGTGCAGCGGAGTCCAGCCCATGTGGTCCGTCGCCTTCACGAATCACTACAGGGATGGCGAAGATTCGAAACCAGACGGCGGAAGTCCTGCACATTGGCGCCAGCTTCTATCCTCAACAAGTGCAGTTGGGACTCACGGCTCTCAAGCGGACACAGGAGAAAATCACACTGTCGCCTGAAGAGGTGTGAGCAAACCTCGAGGACCTGGCAGTTGTTTTGCACCCTCACCGTCGCCTTGGAAAAGCGCCAACAGGAGCGGATCTCCAGCCGGTTCGTAAGCCTCAAGGGAAAAACTGACTGTCAATGCCCGTCGGCCCGTGAGCTGTTCAGAAGTGCAAACGCAAGTGCCCAGTCCACGGCCGTTTCCTCGCCCGGTGCACCCAGGGCATGACGCTTGCGACCCATGAAAGCAGGTAAGTTAACAGCAACGCGCAGGCTTAGTCTCGGTACCTTCCGCACAAGATGAGCCCGACCGCATGATATCGACTTTTCTGGAAGGGCAAGTTTCGAGCCGGCTGGGCGACCAGATTCCATGCAATACAGACAGTGTATTTGCATCCGCTCTGTCTCAGCTCTACGACACTAAATCGCCACCTCGACTTCGAGGTCGCTGGCTGCCTGCAGGAACTCCTGCAAGAACGAATTCCATGAATCCACCGGCGAAGCCACAACTAGGTAGATAGCTGCGGTCATAGACAAGTAGTGGAAAAGTTGACAGGGGGAAAACCTTGCCTCCATCCTTTTCAGCCTTCCCAACAAATCCGAATCCGTCTTCAGCTTGCAGATCAATGCGCGGTTCTTTTCAAGCGCAACTTCCTACCTAGGTGCCGTCAGCATTTTGGTTTCTCAACTACCTGGCAATCTGGCTGACCTTCTTGCACAGACGAGTGTTTTGCATCCAGGGGAGTGGGCTGTATTTCATGCTGGCGTGAGGCGGGGTGGCTGTTGAAGCTACAGCCACAGCCAGAGCGAAAGCAACAATGACAAAGAAAACACAAGCCAATGCAGCTGCAGCAGCAGCAGCAGCAAAAGCGACCAAAATCGCAACGTCATCATCATCATCGTCGCCGTCGTCGTCGCAATTTGTGCATGCTGGACTTCACAGGCAGACATGCTGGAAACTGTCATGTGTCACCTCTGCGACCAAGTACGTTGAATCTAACCCATCGCTCCTCCAACTCGGATGCTAAGATCGCACTCGCAGACGGCTGCGCGCCTGCTTGCGAACCGGGCTCTGTTCCGGATGTCTGTTGTTGCTGCGACCTCGCCTTCTCTGCGTGACTTGCTGCTGGAATAGCCTTGAAAGTCGTAGTTGCGAGTGCTTATTGTGCAAGACGGCTGTGACGCTTCAGCCGACTTGCTCTCGCTGCTGGAGGATCGCTTGCCTGCGCAAAGCTCCTTGAACTTTCCGCTTTTGAACTCGCTAGGCCTCGCCTGGCCGCGAGATCGAGACACCCGGGCCCATGCTGGGGCCCCACCTGCAGGTGCTCAAAGGCGCTCGGCAAAATGCGGAAAGTGTGGCCTCATGCCCATCTGCATCATGTGGGGCCTCAAGTCGAGCTAAAAACCCATGTTGCACATGTCTCAACTCTCAGACGCAGCCGTCCCAACAGCAAGCCGTGACTGACCCCAGACTGCACGCGCCCCTCCCAATTTTACACCGTTTCAACCCACCTAGTATCTTTGTGTAGATTCTTGGGTGTGGTTTCTATATTGCGGGGTTGGATTGGTTGCTTGATTGGGTGGATTGAGACATGGTATCGAGCGTGAGGTCTGCGGTCAGCCACTGCTTGCTACAAAAAGGTCAAGAGGCGGCATCATCCCCATCTGCTGCTGCACCATGGCCTTCCAATCCCCGACAGGTGGACTGCTTCCGAAAGCGTGAATTCACACTGGCTGAGTAGATGGCCATGTATCCCGGATGGTGCATGAACTGCATAAAGGCTGCCTGTCGCTCAGACGATCTCAAGACTTTCCTGGGCATGGAAGTGCAAGTACAGTAGCATGTTTCGCGTCGACCTTTCAAGCATCCCACAGAGGCTCGGTGTTCAGAGGTCGCAGTCCACTCGACAGTCGACAGCTGCTCCGGGCAGCAAGTTGCCCACGAGCCGCTGCCTCGGTTCCACTCCAAGTCCACCAACGAAAGGCCAGGGCCACGGCGGCCACGGTATGGCTCTTTGCCGGGTGACTCCTGGATCACGTCCCGCAAAGGGCCTGAACGAGGCTGCTGCAACGGCTGTGCTCCGCAGCTTCACACGTGTGGGCCTGTGGGACGAGCAATGAGGCTGCGGAATCCTTCGCTGCTGTGGACAAGCTGGCCATAGCGACCCCGCAACGTAGTCTTCCAGTCGTGCCCATACAAACTGCTGAGGTATTGCTCCGCCTCCTTCTCTCTGATGGTCCAAACATGGACACTTCCAAAGAGTCGTCGCTCACGCCGGTCCTCGCCAGCAGGGCCGAGGAGCCCCCCCAAAGGGAAGCTCTGCGCGTATCGGAGCTCGGTTCGGTGGATGTAGTGCCAATCCTGTGCAGAGCTTCGGTCAGCCAGGTGGGCGTCGATGTAGGGCAAATGGCAGGCCAGGCCACCATCCACAGACCGCAAGTCTGCAGCAGCCGGGATCTGCAGTAAGCAGAAGCGGTACTGAAGGTAGATAGGCATATGATACATCGCGATGCCCGCAGCCATCAGCGCGGTGCGAAAAGGAATTCGCACCATATGGTGAGCATCCGGACGCCAGACTGCGATGTCGACGTCGCAATCCTGGCAAAGGCAAAGAGCAGTGGCCAGCACCGTGGCATGCATCACGCACAAGTAATGCAGATCGCTGAGTCCTGTGGCAAGATACCACCATTTCTGATTGCACCCAGAAGTCCCTTGGAGGTGAACTCTCGAACTCAGGACGCACATGCAATCATTCCAGTCCTGATCATCCTACTACAAAGTCTGGCTGAAACAGGCAGTTCGCACCCGAGGACATCCACCATTTGACACCAAACTCGTCCAGCAACCCTCCGACAGTCTTCACCAGAAAATACACCGCCAGCGTGCCCTGTGCTGTCAGGCTCTGTGCAAGAGGCCATTGGACCCGGTCGCAGAGCCTCGCTCCAGGATCAGAAAGGCGACACACCGCAAGACACTGCAACTAAGAAAGGACCCACTGCCACCGCGTCCATGTTGCTTGGCTAGATGAAAGAACGCCGTATTTCCTAAAAATCACGCGAAGCCTGAAATCTATACACACATCCCATAGAAAATCTCCTCGGAATCCTTGAAATCAGAAGCACAATAGACCGCAGCACCAGGGCGAGCTGCTTGGCTAGGGTAGGTGGGGGCGGCTGATTCGGGAACCGCTGCGGCATTGATGAGTCAACAGGAAGCCACCCTTCCAGCTTTGAGAGAGTGCCGAGCCCAAGCCATGCCAGCAAAGCCCAGACCGGGTACGCACGTGACAAGGAGCAGGTCGTCTTCACCTGTCCAGGCCCGGCACCGCTCTTTGCTTACCTCAGCTCCAAGGCAGCCTGGTCGTGTCCATCCAAGCTCCAAATCGCTGCTTCCACCTGTCGAAATTGGCACTTGACGAGATGTGGGGCTATCAACTATCGGCTATCTGCGGCTATCTCTGCCTGTTGCAACTCATCCTGCGCGGCCTGCCGTACTAAAACTCGGAGTGTCTCCGTGTTTCGCGACGTCGCGACGCGTGGCACCTGGACGAGCTTCCGCTGGTCTTCCGAGAACGGCCTGCTGCCAGCGCCATCGCGGAGAGCCTGCGCCAGACTCGCAAAGGCCACAGCCCAGCGGCAGGCCAAGCCGCAGGCCCAGGGCTGCCGTGCAGCCAGAAGAACCTGGGGCTTGGGACCGCAATGGCGACGCTATTCCGCGTCGCTCTTGGGCCCGTGCCAGCTGCCGGTGAGGCCAGGCGTCGCCAGCGTCGCCAGCGTCGCCAGCGTCGCCAGCGCCAGCTCTGCGCCCGGCGCCTCTGCGGTGTCTCGGCCCCCTTGGCCCAGCGGGCCCAGCGCAGCTGGCCAAGGCTCTGTCGGCTCTGTTGTGGCCCAAGAACCGGCGGGCACAGCGGCGGTACTCGAACCCCGCCAGCACATGAAACTGCTTGAAGACAGTCGCCTCAGTGGGCAGCGACCCGGGCCAAGATCCGTGAAAGTGCTCAGCAGCCGCAGCAGCATCATTCTCAGGAGGAGGTATGGCTGCACAGGACATCTGGCCAAGAGCAAAGATCAGGCCGTAACCCAACTGCAGAAGCGACGCCCATGAAGTCACTCGCAGAAACCTGGAGTAGCCAGAACAAGACACGCTGGCGAAAGATCTATATCTGCGATACAGTATACTTACAGTATCATACGGGGAAGGTCGCCTTTGAAAATTGCTGCGTCTACCAGCTAAGAATGTGGAGGAGGCGCGTGAAGTGCCGGTGGCTCTCGAGGAGCAGTTCCACAGCCTGGACCTCTTGGCCACCGAGACATTTTAGCCAGAGCAGCTGCAGGAGCTCCGTGCCGAGGATCCCCGGCAAACACGGCAGCCGTTCTGAACTCGCGAAGGCTTGGGCCTGTTTGGGAACGTGCCGAAGCTCCGCGGTCTCGCCGTGCTCAGTCATCAGCAGCTCCAAGTCCCTCAGCACCTCGACCTTGACCAACTCAACCGGGCGCCCGGGCCCGGTTCTGTCGAGCATCTTGTAGAAGATCTGCTTCATGCGAGTTTGCGAAGTGCTTCGTGCATCCTTCTCTGCCGGGCATCCCAAGAAAGAAAGGCCCGCAAACCGACCGAGACTTTGCAGCAAGAGGAGCACGATGCGCACAGCGCGCATTCCCCACAGAATAGCAGGCAGTAGTGGTCCATCACGCTGGCGAAGTCTTTGTGCTGGAGTCTACACACACACGTGCCACCGCATGGGCAAGCGGGCCGTGCCAGCTAGAAAGCTTCACAAACCTGAAAGCTCTGCAACAAAGCTGCTTCTACAAGCCGACGACGAGACACATGATTTCTGAATCTACAACAGGCAAGCTTTGCGATTGCCAAGTTGCCTTCAAGCACGAAAAAATAGAGCAAAGTTCATGAGAAGTTCTACCGTTGCACCCTTTGTGGCAGAGCTTTGCCTGCTGGGCTGCCATCTGCATGTACTCCTTTTGCTGCCGATCCCTGGCAGACCTTTCCGGGTCAGGCAAGCGAACTTGGTGGCTCTGAGTCTTCTCAGGTCGCTGCAGAGCTGCGGGACGGCCGTCCGGGCTGCGGTCTCGTGACTCTCGTGAGTCGGAGGCCCGTTCCCGGAGCGAGCGTTCTCTTCCAGAGGGCTCCAGGTCCGGGCGATCGCTCAGCTTCCGGTCGGTCTTCTCCCCTACCCTCGGCAGCGGCCGTTTCCGAGCTTTCGGGGTGCGGACAGGCTCTGCACTTTGGCCACGGAGCCTTGAACGATCCCTGGCCCAGGGCGGAGGCGATAAGCTAAGCGCAGGGATGTGCGACGGCAGAACGCTGAGCTGCCCGCCGTCGTCCCTCGGAGTTGCTCCGTGGCACTCCCGGCCGTCGTCGCCGCCTCAGTCTTATAGCATGAGACCTCCTTCCTTCCTGCACTGGGGAACGAGCGGTTGCCTGGGCACGCTCGGGATCAAGGCGCGCCTCTCAGTCTCAGCTGGAGCCTGCGCCCCTCGTTGAGCAGCGAAACCCCCGTCCCTTCGGACCTGTCAGATCGGGACCTCGAAGCCTCTCGAGCCCGCAGCACAACACGGCCACAGCCTTCCGAAGAATCCAAGCAAGAGGTTGGCCGCTCACTTGTTACTTCTATTTTGTCTCACTTGTGACTTCTCAAGCCTTGCCCGAGAGGCGGCTCACTGGTGACTTTGATTTTGGCTCACTTGTGACTTCTTTGACGAATTTGCAGCACGTCTCGGCAAAAGTGCTTCGAATCATTTGTGACTTCCCCGCCTTGTGACTTCTCTAACAAAAGAATTTGCAACCCCTGTCGGCGAAAATCACTTGTGATGCCGGTTTCATATATCTTAAACATAACCCCGCGTTTGGCGATTCCGGTTCAAAATATATATCTGAAGCACGCCCCCTCATTTGGCGATTGCAGTTAAGCATATTATCTTAAACACGCCCGCACCCCCTCATTTGACGATGCCGGTTCCTCATGCATCTTAAACACGCCCCGTCATGTGGCGATTCCGGTTCAACACATATCTTAAACACGCCCCCTCATCTGGCATTTGGTGAGGCTACATCATCATCTGTCTTAAACACGACCCCTCGTTTGGCCATTCCGCTTCCCCACATTCTTCAACGCGCCCCCTCATTTGACGATGCCGGTTCCTCATATATCTTAAACACGACCCTAGTTTGGCGATTCCGGTTCAACATATATCTTTACCACGCCCCCTCATTTGGCGATGCTGCTTCATCATCTATCTTTTACACGCCCGCTCGTTTGGCGATGCTACCTCATCATCTATCTTAAACACGGCCCCTCCTTTGGCGAGTCCGGTTCAACATATACCTTACACAAGCCCCTCATTTCGCGATTTCGGTTCAAGACATACCTTAAAGACGCCCCCTCATTTGGCGATTCCGGTTCATCATATATCTTAAACAGGCCTGGCACTTGATGGTGCTACATCATCATCTACCTTAAACACCCTTCCTCGTTTGGCGATTGCGTGAAACACCCCCCCTCGTTTGGCGATTCCGGTTCCCCATAGTCTTAACGCGCCCCCTCATTTGTCGATTCCGGTTCAACACCTATTTTAAACACGCCCCCTCGTTTGGCGATGCTACGTCATCATCCATCTTAACCACGGCCCCTCATTTGGCCATTCCGGTTCAACATAAATCTTAGACACACCCCCTCATTTGGCGATTCCGGTTCCCCATATTCTTAAACACGCCCCCTCATTTGGCATTTGGCGATGCTACTTCATCATCTATCTTAAACACACCCCCTCATTTGGTGATTCTGGTTCAACATCCATCTGACTAAAGCGGCTCGCCCGCCTGTTTCGGCTGGTTTGATTTCAGCATGTGGAGGGAGGGAGGGAGGGAGGGAGTTCAAAACCCATGGAAATGCAGGATTTTCAAGGGCAGAAAGTGCGAAGTCACAACATAGAAGTCACAAGTGAGACAAAATAGAAGTCACAGTGACCCCTCTACCCAGGCGACAGCCTCACGAGCTACTAGTCCTCCCCGGCCTTCCGACCGAAGGCTGCGGTCCCGTGAAGACTGCCACGACCTACCAAGAAAGACCAAGAGCAGCTGAAAGTGGTGGAAGGCCGGCATATTGAAGAATCTCGAAGCATCAAGTGCATGATTGCACCCCTTTCCTCTCCTCTGTGGGCTTCGGCTGTCGCGATCTGAACCTGGGTCGCCAGTAGCCCTCTGCTTTCACTTCTGCGAAGCCTTGTTTTGTGAGCGATGCACAAGCACGCCGCCTGCATTGATTAACATTTCGGAAGTCCCGCAGTGGAAGCAGGCCGTTCTGCATTGTTTCTCGGCCTGATGCCCATATCCTCTGTCCGAGACATGACTAGCTGCCCTGTCGAAGTTCTGAAGAAAACGCCGTCACACCAGAAATCGGTTTAGGCTTAGGATTTGAATAGGCAGCCAGAGCCTGAGGCCGAAGCCATGGTTTCCGTGGTGTTCGCGTTCCCGGTCGCGCCAAGAGGCCTCAACAGGACGTTCCGGCGCCGGCCAACATGCCTGGGCGAGACCTGCCCCAGCTGGGCCGCCTCAGGCGAACTTCGCCGGGTCTTGTACCTCCACTACACGACGAAGGCTCAGTGAGTAAAATGCCGACGCTTCAAGCATTGCAGGTCACCGGACCATGCAGCTGCAGCACCCCACTACATAGGGGTACTCTGTGATGTCCACATGCTGACAGTTTCCTAGTTCCTGTCTTCATGGCTTTGTCAAGTGCTGTTTGGTCAAGGGCTTGCATCCTTCGGCAAGGCATCCGTGATCTCAATTTCAAGACAGCTTGCGCCAAGTGTCACATTTTGCAACGACTCCTACTCCTGCTCGAGCCGGGTTGACTCAGATGAACTTCAGCCTGGCCTTCAGACTCTTCTCTGACTCTGTCCTTGACTGTGAGATCGCACAGTTTACCCCGAAGCTGCGCTGCCAGAATCTGCTAGGGTTGCAGACTCGCGTTGGTGCGTTTGTGCGATTCTGAGAGCACAAGCCGAAACGGTGGCTCAAGCGCAGAGCTCTGCTCCTCTGCACCACCGGCCGAAGTGCCACTGGCCGCTGCGGTCATTGTCCGAGACTCGAAAGCAAACTTTTTGGAGGAGTCGGGTCAGAGGCCCTCTACCCCAGCCAGGCGTTCGTTCTGCGGATCCCGGACTTGAGCACGTCAGCGCCGAGTGCTCAAGGAAGCCGGCAAAATGGCGTTCAGAGATCGAGATCGAGATGATCGAGGTGGTGATCCTGGGGCTCCGTGCCAGTGGGCTCGGAAGTCGATCGGAGCTGATGCCTCAGGCAAGAAACAAAAATCTCTTCGAAGGACTTTAGACTTTAGCCTGCAGCTGGGGCGCAACAGAGGCTCGATGACGGCAAGGCCCTGAAGGAAAGCCACAAAAGCCCGTGTTGTATGATGTCACTTTGTGCAGACAAAGCTCGAGGCTTTCGACCGCCTGGGTGGCAGAAAGCATCTTTCGCAGCACGTGGTGCACGTCCCTGCCATTCAGCAGCAGCTCCTTGCAAAGCTCTGAAGAACGTGGAGGGTTTCGTCATTCAGCGGCCGAAGTTGTAAAGCCCGCTACTGAGCGGGAGTTTGCCATGGGCGCCGGGAGACCAGCGTCGTAGAGTCGCGTGAGCGTGGCGAGCCTTCCCTTGAACTCCAGATTGGCATCGCACGATAATCATCATGAACGTAATCATCATCAGGACAGTCGTCATCATCTTCGCACTCAGCGAGACAGTCCCTAGCGAATGCCTTCGGAAGGCCTTTGGCGAAACGGCCGCGCCGTTGGCGGCTCGGCTCGGCTCTAGAGCCACGGAACTTGGTCGGCAATCGTGAATTCTGAATTCCTGGTTCTCAAGGAAACCATTCCAACACAGCAGCCGGGCATCTCCGCCCAATCCCACCGTAGCGGGTGAGGTATTCAATGGTACGTGGAATTTCCTTGTCAGGATCCTTAAAGGATGGTTGTGATGAGCCTGATGCTAATTCTGCCGCTGAAGTCTTGACGATTGAGAAACCATGCTGCAGGAGGCAGCAACATTCAGTCCTTACCAGGTACATAGTGCAGATCCCGCACAGGGATGCCCAGCAATGTCAAGGCTGACCACAGTGAGGCCTCGTTGCGATGCAGTAGTGCCTGGCGCAGGAGTTGCGAAGAGCCTTTCGGGGTGGCGATGGGGGTGCACTGGTCGTCGTGAACACATGAAGGCTTGTCTAGAGTCTAGGAGTGTGGAACTGTAGCGTCTCCTCGATCGCTACCGGCACGTCGCTGGCGCCGGCCAGTATGAATCGTGCCACGGCGAGGTGCTGCAGCGCTTCAGAAGTCCCTGAAACAGCTCCGGGGCAGGCTGGAAGACATGCAATGCAAGAACATACAGTAGAGGTTAAAATCCAACGAAGCCACAGATGTTTGCCTGCTCGCGCTTGTGCCACAAGGTCAGACGACAATTCTCGAAGGAGGCCCTCCTCGTGTGCTCGCAGGTACTTCCTCGGACTTTTCGCAGCACTGCACATAAAACCTGTGGATGTGTGGATGTGAAAGTGACCCACACGATCTCACAAGCTAAACTGGGAGAGATTCTTGTACAGATCCTTCTTGAAGGTTGACGCTTTCGTTTCGTCTATACCGCTTGTGATTTCCTCCCGCCCGTTGATCATGTTGCTGCGGACAATGTCGTCCTTGCCAACGAGTCGCGATGTGAGTCAAGCTCTATGGACTCTATGGACAAACAGACACAGTTGCTTCCGGGCAAGACTCCAAGAGGCCGTCTCGACCATGAAAACGACTCAGCAACCACAGAACCAGCTTGTCTCGGGCATAGTCCATAGGAGTATGACCTACACTGCAGTCTCGGAAAGGAACTTTTAGTGCTGAAATCGGGTACTACAAACTTTGAGGGCAAAGCCAAAACAATCCGATACAGCTTCTTAAGCCGCATAAGGCCTGCTGCATCTAGGACATCGGGAGCTCCCCCATGACGCAAGATGCCGGCGACGACCTCCGAAAAGCCATACGCCGCCGCAACATGCAGGGCCGTTTGCCTCAGGAAGAGGGAGAAACTTAGCCGAAAGAGATTCAACTTTTAACTTTTCTCTTGAGGGCAGCCGGCCCATCTGCAGGAGACACCACGTGCACGTTGGCCGGAGTCCTCAAGAGCGGGCAGCGCAGCCTGCTGAAGCAGGCTTTTCTGGACATTGCAGACTGTCCTGCTCTCCAGCAGCACCCGGGCAATCGCTCGCTGGCGGTATTGGAGCGCCGTGATCAGCGGGGTTACACCTGAAGCTGCAGATGCTCTCCCTGCTAGTACAAGCTAGGGCAGCGAGGGCAGCTGAGGATGTGCCCCACATGCAACATGATCTAAGGATGCGAAAGGGCACTTAGGGCCATGATGGGTCATACCAGATTCCATGTGCTCCCCGCTCCTTGCATCGTTGCCAGCTGCCGGGACCCGGCGTCCAGCAGCACCTGCACTGCCTGCGAAGCTTCCGACAAGCCTTGAAAAGCGAAAAGCAAGGACAAAGCAGGCGCCAGACCATCAGGTGACCGTTCTCGCAGGCTGCATGCCTCGAAAAACCAAGTGAGACCCAGGCCACAGGTACGGGTGCAAGCATTGCAACGCTTTGCCCTTTGATTTGCCGAGCTGCAGCGCCGTGGCACCGTTCGCCTCCTCGAAGCCGGGCATGTCCTTCCTGCTGCCCGGAAGACTCGCAGCCGCAGAGTCCGCAGTCAAAGGAGCCTGCCAGAACTCACGCGGTTTTCAGCAATCGCCCCATGAGGTGACACGTGGGCCTTGAACCCTTTGCCTCCACTCCCACTTCGGCGTTGCCGCAGAGTCCTCTGCACCCCAAAATAACCCGCAGCGGCTGTGGCTCCAGACTTGTCCTGTCAGGGTTGGCGCCGCCGGCCAGCAAGGCCTCGATCACGTCCGGGAAGCCTCGCGAAGCCTCGCGGCATTTTCTTCGTACGGCGTTGCGACGACGTTCTGCTTCTTCTATTCTTCTCTTTCTGGGTCCCCGGCTGCCAGGTACAGGGCCGGCGTGTCGCCCAGCAACAGCGCTTCAGGGTCGCAGGAACAAGGCTCCGACAAGAGGGCCTGGCACTGTGTGAAGATGAAGCATACTAATAGGACCTCCGGGGCTCCACGCCTCCACCACAGCCGAGTTGTTCGTATCGGCAGCTGTGTGGAGAGCCGTACCTGCTCACAACGAAGGGATCTCTGGTTTTGGCACAAGAAAGGCCAGGCACGCGGCCTCCCTGGGCCTTCGCTGCCTCCACATCAGCATGAAGTTCGCAGAGCCGCCGCACTACCTCCGAGTGACCCATTTCGGCAGCGAAGTGCCTCGAGAACTGGCACAAAAGCGTCAGCAAAGGTGCTAGCATTTTCCGAATCTTTGTCTTGTCTGCCCGGTCACATTGCAGTGGAACCTGCAAAGCCTGTGGAGCATTGGGGTCGGCTCGTGCTTCCACGAGCAGATCCAGAGAGTAGCGATGGCCGGCAATGGCGGAGGCATGGATTGGCAAGACACCTTCCGAACTCATCAGAAACCGAGATGAAAGCTCGCAAGTAAGCAGGTGCGCCTGACCTGAATCAGAGGTGGCATGGACGTCGGCACCGGCATGCAACAAAGCATCCACAGACTCGGAAAGACCGAACCTTGTCAACTTGGCAGCATCACAGCGCATGGAACTACGGCAGCATAGTACAGTAACTGCAGCATCGACACATGACTGCCAGGTGAAGCGGCATGGACCCATCGGCATAGCGCTGCGATGCGCTCAACGTTGCCAACTGCCTTAAGTTTCATGATGGAGCCCTGTTGTCTCGCTCGTGACTTGTGCCACGCGATCCCGGTAAGACGCAGCAAGCTGCCCACTGGCGTTTGACTTGGAGTTAGTGCGGTTCCGCCGGAAGAGCTCGGCAGTGGATGGGTCCAGATGCCTCACATGGCCGCAAGTGAATCCAGATCCCCCTGTCTATTGCCCTGCCTGGCGGACGGTACCAACCCGAACACGAGCAAAAGCCGGGCGGAGTCCACCTTGCATGGTCTTTCGGCAAACGGCAGATGGCTTCTTTCGAAAGTCCACCTGACTGTCTTGCACGCGTCGATACTGAAAAGCCGCTTCGTCACGACCTGGAAAAGCATAAAAAGCTTCCGCAGTCCGCAAGCTGGAGAGGTTTGGGGATCCGAGCCCATGGGTTGCTGAGGCTGGCCTTCTTGGCTAGCAGGTACAAGACCTGCGCCCCAAACTGCAAGACTATTCGCATATTGACCCTTGAAATTGATTTTTCCGCTCTGTCCTGCAGCGTTCCGCTGCTCCACCAGCACTTCCCAAGCTGGCGACAAAGCGCGGTGGATATCCTCCTTCAGCTTGGCCAAAGCTGTACCGGCCCGTTCTTTCCGGACCACACACAAGAGCTCTGAGGTTCGGGCAGGGCTGCTTAATGCAAAATTTTCGATGGCAGGAAGCACCAAAGCCTGTTGACGAGCCAAACTGCAAACCCTGCTATACTCTGGCACATCTCGGTCCTCGGTTCGAGCACATGGCAATTGCAAGCAGAGAAGGATTGCCAGAACCATGACCGGTCGGGCAGCCAAGAAAACTGCGCTAATGTCGAAACCTTGCTTCTCTCTCAAAAAACCCACCCGTGCAAAATGCATCATGGCTGCTCATGCAAAACAAATTCGGACGGAGCCGCAGCCGAGATGCTAAATGGATGAACGAAATGATGTAGAAGTTGTCGCTTCGTCATCGCTGAGCAATGTGTGATGGAATCCGACTTGTGTTGAAACACCGCATACAATCTACACACTGCAAAACGCAAACTCGAAAAACAAGACACATTATGTGCTTTTGGTGATGGCGCCTCTCCGCGCCTATGTTTTTTCGCAAATTTCAGTGCTTTTTTTTGGAGGGGTTGGGGGGTGGGGAGGTGAATGTTTTCACCCTCGGAACAAAGCGCCTGCAGCATGGCAAAATCTCAGCACATTAACTGGCGGCAAACATGCAAAACGGAAAACTCGGAAAAATAAAATCTGCTTTACAAAATCCTTCTCCTACATTCAAAACTCCTTCCTTCCTTCCTGAGCGTGGGTTCGGTAAACTACAAGCACCCCGCCCGAATGCAAATGATTCCTCAAGACATCAGATGCATGCGAAATTGTCTGAACGAACACACCTTCACTGCACAGCGGAGCCAAAGCTACAAAGCTACACAGTGGAAAGAAACTCAACTGTTTAAGAGCTTCACAAGAAGGAGAATGAACACTATACATGCCGCCAAGTCGTGCCAAGACTGCCAAACTGCACTCACACGGTCTTTCGAGAGTCGGGTCGTGCGCGGACATACCGCGGTCCAGGACCAAAGGGTGAAACTTCACTGCCTGTCTACGGACCTTTGACCTAACATGCCCTGCCAGCTCCACTGCACAAGCATATGTCAAGAAATCGCGACGTTGATTGCATTGCCATAACTGAGCTCTCATGGTTCGTTCATGACAAGCGGGGATTGAGGCAGGAAGTGCAAAAGGGTGACCAGCGGTAGTCACAAAGCCGAAGAATGCATTCGCCTATGGCGCAAGATAAAATCGGCCTCTTCAGCCCAACTTCCCAAGTGGTTGGTAACATGGACGTTCAAGCATTGATTTCACAAGTGCACTGAAGTCGCAACGGCGTGGCTCACCAAGCTTGTTTTACAAGGCAAGACTAGACCACAAAACTATTGGGCGCGGATCGCTGTCCTCATCAGCAATCTGCGGCATTGCGAATCGCAGGTCATTGCGAACTCGATTCATGCATATTAGGCACATGGTCATCGTAGGGTTACGACGCAGGAGCACACCAAGCTCCTCTTCAGCAATGACAGCGGCACGACTCAGGCCCCAGCAACCTCGGAACACATGCCATCTGCGTCCCGCGATCGGTGCATGGTACACAAGCAACTGGGCACCATCGAATCTTTCATGGGGCTCTGCAGCTGCAAGGGGAACCGCGACTACGGCATTGTTCGCCGATTCCTACACCAAGAGGTGGTGGATGATCACTACCGGCACTGTCATCACTGCTGTCGCGCTCCGGTTCTGACAAGGGTTCGTCAGAAGATGCTCTGGTCTCGTTGGGCACAGGCAAAGGCTCCCCACTCGAAGAGTCGTCGTCGCTCAAGGCTGACGCGTCGTCCTCACAAGCGGGTGTGGATGCGAAGTCCGGGTGACAAGGCGGCTGCTGCTGCGGCATGCAGTCAGCAGCAAAACCCACAACCCTAAACCTAAGAGCAACCCAAGGACTAAAGTGAACCCTATAACCCAAGGACCGGCTGGCTCGTCGGTAACCTCAGCCTGGCAGCCTTGCATGACACTGCTCATGATCAGGGCGCTGCACACTCCACAAAGAGTCAGGCGACCGTGAATGCATCCGATGCACAGGAGGAGGATGACACCGTAACCGCCCAAGGCGCTTGTAAAAGCACTCGGATGACCTGAAGGTTTGAGCACGGCTGCATGATTCACATTTATCAGAGACATGAAGGTCAATGCCTGCACCAGTGCATGCACTCTCTGAGGGAAGCCCCCTTTAAAGCCCCTTCAAAGGGGTCTTTTGAAAGCCCCCCTTTGTCCACCCCTCAAAGCCCCTTTAAAGCCCCCCATAAAGCCCCCCCTTAAGCTCTGAGGAGGGCCCTTAAAAACCTTCACAGCCTTGATTGCTAGCTTCAAGGAAGTTGTCACGTGCAATGGCCTTGGCTTCACCAAAACGATTGTATTGGGCCTCGCTGTCTCTTATGTTCAACAGATACATCAAGTACAGCATCCGATCACGCTTCAAAATCTTTCATCAAATCTGACAAGTTGTCGATGGTCCCAACGGATGCAGCTGGAAGGCACCGTCCTTCAAAGCCACTTGGATGGGAAATTCCTTAAACAAGGGGTTCGTGCAGTAATTAAGCCGTGGGCCTCGGGAATAAGCCCAAATCGTTTCCGAGCAGAGTAAAAATGAGAACAGACAGACATGGGCCCGATCAGCAGCAAAGCTCGCCAACATCAGAAATATGCATGCAGTTTATTGAGTCGATGGGACATCGATGTGTCTGCTCTAAGCCCCCTCATCATGAGCATATAAAGAAGCACAAATTCGATCCAAAACCTAAAGCGTCCATTGAGCACATGAGGAGGCAAAAATCTGATCCAGGATTGCACCCCGCCTGTGCTCACACGTTGCCCCATTTCAATTGGTTCATGCTACTGCACTACCAACCACGACAATGGTAGAATTATAGCAACAGCAACAACACACAAGGTACAACCACAACCTACACCTACAACCTACGAACATAGCCGCCACAACGACAGCGGCGGCGACAGGAGTAACAACACCCACATCATCGTCACATTCATCGTCATCGCCATCGTCGTAGACCTCGACATTGGCGCTCTCCACCTGATCAGATACATGCACTCTCACGAACCCGCCGATTTAATCTGCTCACATACGGTGGTTCGGGTTTAGGGCTTCAGAGGCTCACCTCTTGCCTATTGGCTTGTATTATGGATCGTGGTTGTGGGATTGCGGGAATGGATTTTCCCGGCCATGGTCGGGCTGTCGGGTTTTGGCGGACTGTTCGCTCTGGGTTGCTGATTGTTCTACACTTGTCACCGCCGCCGCCACCATGTTCAATCTTGCGGCTTTGGCAATGAAGGCACAGTTGAGAGACATGCGACCAAGTTAAGCTGGGTGATGAGAGTCTACCGTTAAAAACGGCGTATGGATCCACTTCTCAAAGTACAAACCCTTCCACAGCTCGAGTGCTTCACATGTTTAGTCTTACACAGCAGTCACGCGACGCCTACACACAACACCTGAAAAGTGTTGCACATGTTTTTTCCGCTCAGCTCGAAAGCAGCTTGTGAAAAACAGTGACAGTCACAGTCCTGGCAATGCCCCGTGGGCCAGCGACTCGAACGATCCATCTCGGATCTTCATCGTCTGTCCCGGCTCGTGAACCCAAGCCATCGCACCAATGCCAACGTGTCAACATAATGTTTGGTAGCGACATCTCAACTGCAAAGCTCGGAATCAGAACAGGAAGCCCAAGAGTTGGCACCTGACAGATTTTGACGGCCAAGTGTAGCTGTGTAGCTTCGAGACTCGAGCTGTCAGGGTATCAGGGGATGTGTTTGGTTCAGATGCTGAAAGATCGGTCAGCTGCGACTGCCAGACTACTCGCACTCTCAGTGACTCTCAGTCAGTCAGTCAGGTAAACATAGTGCTCAAGGATTTCCGTGCGGTCTCGCTGACCTTCGCATCCTCAGCACCCGCATCTTTGTTGATCTTGTGTTTCTTCTCCTTCTTTGTCTTTTTAACCTAGCGCTGGTACGGGCACAAGCACAACCAAGCAAAGCAGCGAGGGCCGCAAAAGAGCATAAACCAAGTCCCCAAAGCCCAGAACTCCCGAACCTCGTCGTCGTGGTCCTTATCACCCTTTTCTTTCTTGTGCTGTTTGTCCTTCTTGTCCTTTTTGTCTTTTTTGCTTTTCTTGTCCTTCTTGTCTTTCTTGGCCTTTTTATCCTTCGCCGACGAAGGATCCTGGCATGCTCACTGTCCTAAGGCTTAGTGTTACCGCTCACCGCTCACGGTTTACTCTTGTTTAGGGATTCGGATTGGGCGTTTTTGTAGTTTGGGTGTTCGGTGTTTGGGATGACTCAAGACTCAAGACTCAAGACTCAGGCTGATGTTGTTTAATTTGGTCTCCTTACCCCGGCCTCGGCGATATCCTCGACCTCTTCGGATTCCTCTGCATCCTCGCCTGGCAACTGGGACTCGGCTCCCGCCGGTGTCGGCGTCGACTCCTGAAGTTCGACAGCTTGCACGGTTCGGTGTTTTTTCCGAAAGCTGCCCCAAATTGTTCTAAGCCTTACAGGTTGGAACATATGGCAGCGGCATGGTGTAAGACTTTATCGTTTCGCCAACTGGCTGGCGGCAAACAAACAAAGTTATGTTGCGCACCATAGCATGTCATATGGTTTACGAGGCTTAAGACTTTATTGGGATTTAATATCTTGAGCATAAATGGCTGCCGGCTTAAGGATCTCTTAAAGAAAGTCGTTGACACACTGCAAGGTTGGGATACTAATGATCGGGATCAAACAAGCGCTCACTGCACAACCGATNTCGTTGACACACTGCAAGGTTGGGATACTAATGATCGGGATCAAACAAGCGCTCACTGCACAACCGATGCACGACCAATGTTTTCACCTGCGGTGACATGGGGAACATCCACGTCGAAAAGGTGGAGGGTGGGCGATTAGCCCCCTCCACCGATCTACATCTACGGATTTGCGAATGGCGGAACGATCATCGCCTGCATGCGGAGCCGTGTGGCGGAATGACCATCGCCTGCAAAANCCGATCTACATCTACGGATTTGCGAATGGCGGAACGATCATCGCCTGCATGCGGAGCCGTGTGGCGGAATGACCATCGCCTGCAAAAAGGATGCATGTGTTGACATCAAGAATTACCCCTTTCAAGCAACGCGTTTGAGCGACAGCCACGCGGTCTCGCTGACCGGACCCGAAAGAGGGATGCAACGGGATTAGATTCACGTATGCGGCACTCGGCAGCAGGCGGCATCACTCGCAGCATAGACTGAGATGCACCAAGGTGTGGGTGAGTGGGCAAAAGATTTCTGCAAACATGACATGTGCAAGTGCCGAAGATTCCTGAGAGCATGTAGCCATGTGTCACACATGGACAATGCACTTGCACGAGAACATTCAAGATACCTTGATGNGGTTTATCAAGGATTCCGAGCACCTCTTCCAAGACATGAAGGCAAGGGAAGTGCCGAACATTCTGGCCTGAGACCTCCAGATGACTCATCACCGTCCGCGACGGAGCGTCCGCTATGTTTGCCGGTGATGGGACACGAGCGAACCACGAAAATGTCTTCGCCAGAGACTCCACAGTCAGGAGAAGCGAAGCAAGAGCTTTGCCCACCTCGTTCCGCGAGACTCCACTTATGGACACATCTCGGGCGGAATTATTGTCTATGTAAAATACCGCNTTCCGCGAGACTCCACTTATGGACACATCTCGGGCGGAATTATTGTCTATGTAAAATACCGCTGGCCTACCTCTAAGCCAGTCCTTCCACAAGACAAAAGCAACCACTATCGTGGCTAGCTCTGCTTCGAAAATCACGGTTTTTGCTTTTCCTTCACCCAACAAACGCTTTTGTGCAACAGTCAGCTTTTCCGAGAAAAACCCCAGAGGCACACCATTATGGTCGAAGCAGACACCGCCTATCCCGCAGTAGGTTTCATCTGCACCCTCTGAGTAGGAGGCATCGGTGAAAATGAAGAGCGGGTCAGCTGAGGCGTCCGAAACAACACGCGGCCACTTGGCTTCNAAGCAGACACCGCCTATCCCGCAGTAGGTTTCATCTGCACCCTCTGAGTAGGAGGCATCGGTGAAAATGAAGAGCGGGTCAGCTGAGGCGTCCGAAACAACACGCGGCCACTTGGCTTCAAGGAGGTCTGCGAACTGCAGCATCGCCCGTTTGGCGTCGTCACTCAAGTTGATTCTACCCGGGCAGCCATCCCCCGACAGTGCTGAAACACACAACCTACCNCAGCCCTTCCGAAGAGCTGCCCGCCTGCGAAAACCATGCGGCCTCTAATTCGGGAGAGGTCCTTTTGCGTAAGGCCCGGGTCCTCGGTCGCTCGTCGCAGAGAGGATGCAACCTCAGCAGTGCGCTTGTCTGTATTGTGAAAGAGAACCTCACCCTTCAGGAAACGCTCGAAGCTGATCCAAACCCCCAGGGCAGAAAAACCCTCGGCAAAAGGTTTACCCTTGGAATCGGATACCTTCCACCCCAGCAATCTGAACAGGGTGGAGATTGAGAGGTCAACGGCTTTTGCTTCGATGCTGGAAGCCAGGCTGACGAAATCGTCGAAAAAGTGGGTCCAGATTACCTTCAATGCCCAGCACCCGATGTACCACATCGAATGCGCTACGCGCANGGGTCCAGATTACCTTCAATGCCCAGCACCCGATGTACCACATCGAATGCGCTACGCGCAAGTACGAGAACACCGCCCTCGTGGCTCCAAAAGGTAGTGCCAGCATTTGCCGGACAATCACCTTGCGCTCACGCGCACTGAAGTACGCGATGTAGGCTTCATTGAGGCTGTCGGGGGAAATGAACATCTGCCTATAGGCACTTTTCAAATCAAACGTTTTGCCCACTAAAGATTTTCCNTCCTAAGGCAGGCCAAGACCATCGCAGCCACCACGTCAAGAGACTGGGGTTTGGGACTTTCCGTGGTCTGCACTGACCCATTCACCCCACTATCACTAAGATCATCAATCAACCTTATCCTACCCCCCTGCTCTATTGCAAAACGTCGGCTGATGGTGGCGTCTGTAGGCACATCCTTAGGGTCCACGGCTTTGGATAGCCATCCCAGTTCCACCTCCTCGTCGACTTTTTGTTCGAGANTGGGATCTCACTTCCGAAAGGATTCGTTGTCTGGTCTCACTAGCCTCGCTCCTGAGCTTCTCTGGCGTTCGCTTAGCCGGTTTGAAGGCACCTGGAAAAATCCCAGTGCAAGGTGTCTGCCCCGTGAGGCGCACTCCTTCCAACATCTCTTCAAGAACACCCATATCAGGATAGCGGAGATCTTCCAAGATTTCACGCCATAACAAAATCCGTTTCGGAAGAAGTATGTCCCTTGCATACGGCTGCAGCCCGGCCTTTAACGCCGACTCATCCGCCGAAAGTTCGGCAGCACGCTTGGTCCATTTGGCGAACCACTGGGCCCTAAGGCTGGCCCTTTCAGAAGGACTGGTACTCGCATTCACTTCTATGCTGTGTTTCAAGGCAGATGGCAGCGCTGTATCGAAAGTTTTNGGGTGGCCCGCTTTGAGAGCTTCCTTCACGAACTCCTCTGGAGACCAAGCGGTCCCCCATGCAACTTCAATTTGATCGCTCCCCCTGTTATCCGCACGCAAGAGCTGACTGTGAACGGGCACCGAAATTGCAGGCTGGAAACGGGCATCTGACCAAGGGGCTTCAAGACGGCTGCGAAGTGCAGGCAGGGCGGCATCATTGGGGCCGCGGGCAACCAGGACACTTTTGTGCTCTGGGACTAGGGGCTGCATGGCCGCGGCCTTGGGCTGGAGGCCGGAGGTCGCGCGGATGGCTGCAATTGAGGGCTCGGCTTCAGGGACGACGGTCACAGCCTGGGCGAAGCACTGCGCGATGGAAGCAGCGAGCGGCTGCGGATAAGCAGTTTCCTGGGCCGTGGCGAAGGATCCGTCGGCGGACCGGCCCCAAGGCAGATGGTGCTGGGCGCAATGTGCGCCGGGACACAGCCGGTGCAGGGACTGAAAGGTGGGGTGGTTGTGGTGTAGGCGAGTCCACTTAGGTCGGCGACCACCGAAAGCACAGTGCTGGAAGTCAGTGTGCATGGGACAAGTATGTGCAGCGGCCTTCCAAAAGGACGTGGCCCTTATTGTTCTCAGACCGTGCTAGCATAAGAATGTTGATTGTCACATTTGTAAGTCTCGAATGTCATGTTTGAGCCTTCGGAGATGAATGTTTCCCAAGCAACTTGCGCATGCTACCAGNCTTATTGTTCTCAGACCGTGCTAGCATAAGAATGTTGATTGTCACATTTGTAAGTCTCGAATGTCATGTTTGAGCCTTCGGAGATGAATGTTTCCCAAGCAACTTGCGCATGCTACCAGTGGACTTCGAGCAAAACTCTCTTTTCACACAGTGGGGTAGACAGTACCGAACACGGCATGTTCGATCACATCGGTCCTGTGAGACACAAGANACACAAGACTCTTTTTCTCCCCCTTGTGGAGAAACTAGTGTGACTCTCAAGCCGTGTCCGGCTCACCAGAAGTACCTTAGCAAACGGCCTGCAAGCAAGGCGCCTACAGTGCCGGAGCCAAAGCGAAAGAAGGCACCAAGGCAGAGGCTAGTGCCAATCGATCGAATACCTGTCAAGGAGTTCCTGACACGTTTCCTGACAGACGGCTGTGTAAACCACACAACACAGCACATCGTCCGAAAAGACTAATGTAACCTTGCATAGGGTGGTGTGGGCGGGTTTTTCGATAAAAATCTAATGTCCCTGTTTCCGGGCTTCCTGCCCTTCGAGAGGTCTC
>BGNK01005335.1:0-22518 GCA_003297005.1 Symbiodinium sp. clade A Y106
ACATTGGTTTTGTTGGGGGAGTAACTGGGGGGGGGAGGGGGCGGGAGTAAACGTACAAAGCAGTTGGAGGGGCCGACGGGCTTCCCCGGCGCTCGACCCCAACAGCGGGGTCGGCGGATTAGTAGTAGCACCAGTACCAACACTAGTACTCGCATTGACACTAGCAATAGTACTACCAGCAATCGGAAGTCCAATGAATGCGCACCCCACGTGAGTGTTATAGGTTAGTTTCCAATCCTGAGGATCGGGGCTGTTCTGGTGTCTTCAGGATCAGATCTTAGCATGAACAGCGATGATTTGCAAACGATGCCCGGCTTTCAGTCCTTGGCTTCTTTGTCACGGTTTAGGGCTCAGGCATTGAGGGGCCGACGGCATGGATTCGGAAACACGGCTCATAAGTATCCGGAAAGCTCATTGAGCCCAGAGCATCCTTGACAAGGATGTTGCGTTCCGTGGTCTCTACAAGCGGGATTCGATCATGTTTCACGCCAGTTTTCGAAGCGGAATTTTCAGCAGCCTTGCACAGCATGCGGCTTGACAACTGCATGTTCTCCCGACCTCAAAATCACATGTGATATCGGATAGTCTGTCTTTGTACGATTTATGCCCGGCATGTGTGCAATGGCAGCGAGGAATGACATGCAACCATTGATGCAATCGCATCTTACTTAGCTCACTGAACAATGAAAGGCAGTCTAGATGGCCAAGACCTGATGAGTACTATATTTCGATCTTGTTCTTGCACATGCAGAGCACAGCCTGCGTTGCTAATTCCTGCTCAAGGGCGAGATGCAAGTGTTTGCCTCAGCCTCCCTGCACAAGAAGAAGCAAGACCGGAGAGGATGTGTTGAAAGAGAGAGCCAGCTGGATATGACGAGCCGAATGTTTACAGCTAGCATGAATCGCATGGCTCCGGCTCCTGTGCTACGGCTGCTGCTTCAAATGTCAGGACCGCCAAGGCCGGTTTTTCTGGAGAGGTGAGGGATCTCTTGCGATCTGCCATCTCCTTTTCTCAACAGACGCTCCGCGATGCTGGCTTATGGGGCCTGTGGGTGCCGCATCGTCGCTGCGATGGGGATGAGGGAGTCAGCAGGTGAATAGCATGTCAAACTGGTGTGGCAATTAATGCACAAGTGCATGTAATTGTATGAACAAGCTTCAGCGGTCGACAGCCGAAGCATCCGGCTCCACCGCGCATTTTGGACGTCCCCCTGTGCCTTTCGCCCCTGCTCTTGGTGGGGCCACCTTCTTCGTCGTCCCCGGGCGGATACGTCGGGCGTCGGGTTCTTGAACCTTCACTCGTAAAGTGTTGACTGAGACGCTGGCCGGGATGTGGCCGGCTTGGATCGAGGGCGCCGGCCGACTTGGGGGGCGGTTTACATCTGGCCCTCCTCGTTACGGCCAAGTCCAGCAGAACGGGGTTCCTTCGCGTGTGGTGGGTTGGCCAGCGACGCTTCCGAAGATGTGCGTGTGGCGGCCTTTCACGACGTCCAAGAAGCAGTCCGTCTGCTTGAACACGGCGGGTTGAGTGGTGACGCGAGCACACCCTTCCTCGGCTTCAGAATCTTCACATCGAGGTGCTCAGATCATGGGCATGTGGCTTGAGGCACCCCGCCGCAGCCCAAGGGGCTGAGGACACTTCGGGCTGTTGGTCGAGAGGCGGTGGTGATCTGCTCTACTGACTCTACTGGCCTCCGCCCGCTTCCTCTCGTGCCGCCCCTGTTGGTCGGATGGCTCCGGTGAGATCGAGTTTGAGCCCCGACTCCTGCGGGTACGAGTCCAACGTCGAATGCCATATACTAGTATGATGCAGGGCTGCTGCACCCCCACTCCCCCCCGCCCCATGGTAGCCCCCCCCCTTGCCTGTCAAGCGGGTGGTCCCCTGCCCCCCGCCTTGTCGGGCGGGGCCTGTCGTGTTGTTGGTTGGGCCCCCCCCCCGCCTGTGGGGGGCAGTGTGTTCTACAGAGGTATGGTTGCAGCCGCTTGTCGCTCTGTGAAGAAGTGGGATCATTCTCCATCGTCCTCCCTTTGTCCGGTTTGCGGGCCGGGGGATGGAGTGGGGGGTCATACCATTGGGCGGGGCCCGGCACCCGAGAGCCTATATCGGGGTGTCCCACACCTGGCGAAGCGCTGGACACGCCCCGGGCCGACGACATCACTTCGCCTGCCGCCGGGCTTCTGAGTGGCCGCTTGTTGGGTTCCGGCATGTTCCGGCGCAGTCACAAACTCCACAACCCGACTTTGTTGGCCGGCACTCGCCCAGCCGAGCGTTGACCTGAGGGGGGCACAGAAGTGCACACCCCAGCACCACCAGTTCTCGGGGCTGTGTTCCCGGGCGCAGTTCGCGCTTCGACCAAACGAAAGGGGCACTGCCTCGCTGTAGATTTTGGCTAACCCGCCGTTAGCATAAAGCTGGTTTCAGAAGTTCCCTACACATGGTACCGAACCTTGCCTGAAGGTGCGGAGCCAAAGAAGCTTTGGAACAGAGATGGCTTCCCCTTCGATACCCGCTGGCAGCTGCAATCATTGCTGGAACATCCAGTGTGTCTGTGCTGCGATGCGGCGGCCTCGTAACGAAATCTCTTCATGTTGCGTCGGCCCTGTGCAAGCTTGGTCTCACTGAGGCGAGACGACGGAGCAACGCCGTCCTGTCGGCAGATGGCGCCTGGAGAAGGCTGTCGCGTACAACGACATGTTCTCATGCAATGAGCTCGATCCAGCAAGCCGCAGGAGTGATGGGATGTGGCTGCTTGCATCGACAAGAATAGAAGAATTGATTATCAAGGAGGTTCAAGCAATGTTGCTGACCGTCTCACGGTTCAACATGCTCATGTTGTCATAGGTGCTACCGGATTCAGGAAGCATGGGGGTTTGTCAAGAATCGCGCGTGAAGAACCTGAGCGGGGAGGGGGAAAGATGACAGGCAGTGTGGGGTGGCCGCAGTCAAATCATGCATTTGAAGACTCAGGCATCGACTGCCATCAGTACAGCGTAACATCTCACGGTTTTGTTGGTGTCAGTTAGGCCAGCTTTGTTTGTTTCAGGTCCGAGTGCAGTTTCATGGCCATTCGGTGCGTAAGCCGCCAGCATTCTCCTCTTAAGATTTCTCGACCAACATCTCTTTGTAGGGTTTAGGTTTTTCAACCAACATTCATTTCTACGGTTTCGGTTTCTCAACCATAAGCCCCTTTTTGGGGTTTGAGTTTCCCAACCACCATTGTGCTTTTGAGCCAGTATCTTCCGTTTACAGCTTTCATCCCGATGTAGGGTTCGGGGTTTCGCAACCAACATCTCCTTTCAGTGTTTAGCGTTTGCCAGGTTTCCGCATGAACAACTTGAGGGTTTTGGGCTTCAAACAACAACAAACATCTGCTTCCAGGGTTTTAAGGTTTCTCAACCAAAATCTTGTTTTGTTTGGACATCTCGTTTCTGTGGTGATTTCCGCGCCCGTTGGAAACCGCGCTCCCAGGGAAAAGGGGGCTTAGGAGGTCGACACAGTTGTCGCGGGCAGACGACAAGTTTCGGGCATACGCGTAGCAGTACATAGGGTAGTGGTAGTGGTGGTGGTGGTGGTGGTGCTGGTGGTGGTAGTGGTGGTAGTAGTAGTAGCAGCAGTAGTCGTAGTAGTCGTAGTCTGTGCAGTAGTACTAGTAGTAGTAGTGGTAGTAGTAGTAGCAGTAGTAGTAGTAGTATAGTAGTAGTAGCAGTAGGAGTAGTAGGAGTAGTAGGAGTAAGGAGTAAGGAGTAAGGAGTAAGGAGTAAGGAGTAAGGAGTAAGGAGTAGGAGTAGGAGTAGGGGTAGGAGTAGGAGTAGGAGAAGGAGAAGTAGTGGTAGTGGTCGTGGTCGTGATAATTGTTGTGGGCGTGGTGGTGGTCGTGGTTTTTTCTTCGTAGTGGTCGTGGTTGTGGTCGTGGCAGTGCCAGTGGTCGTGGTCGTGGTAGTAGTAGTGGTCGTGGTGGTGGTCCTGGTCGTGGTAGTGGTAGTTGTGGTCGTGGTAGTGGTCGTGGTAGCGGTCGTGGTAGTGGTGGTGGTTGTGGTCGTGGTACTGGCAGTGGTCGTGGTAGTGGTCGTGGTCGTGGTAGTCCTGGTAGTGGTAGTCGTGGTCGTGGTAGTGGTCGCGGTCGTGGTCGTGGTTGTGGTCGTGGTACTGGCAGTGCTCGTGGTAGTGGTCGTGGTCGTGGTAGTAGTAGTGGTCGTGGTAGTGGTCCTGGTCGTGGTAGTCCTGGTAGTGGTAGTCGTGGTCGTGGTAGTGGTCGCGGTCGTGGTCGTGGTTGTGGTCGTGGTGCTGGCAGTGCTCGTGGTAGTGGTAACGGAGTCAACTACATGCTACGGCCCTTGTGGTAACCAACCAGTGCCCAATGTGCTCGTCCATTTTTAGCAGCATCGCGTCTGCAAAAAACCACCTGAGGTTTGCATTGCTCAGGGGATATTGTCCTGCTGATAGGGCCTTACTCCAGATTGAGGTTGCTCCCTGCTTTGATGTATGCTGTCCCATATGTGAGAAGGTTTGTGCTGACCATTCTGCTGATCATTGGCATGTTCGCAGTCATTTTCCTCATCTTCAGCACAGCATTGAAATCCTAGACTCGTCGGGACTCACCTTCCCTGCACGCGTGATTGCTGCTGGCGATGGAACTAGGCTTGAAGCAAAATCTAGGAGAGCCACGACAGAAGGTCCGAGCAGTGGAGAGAACGTCAAGGGAGGAAGGCGAGACAAAAAAGCTTCTGGCTACACTGGCCAAGTTATCATTGTCCAACGCGCTGCAGCTGCGGGCTCTGAGGAGCATTCTGCTGGAGGTGCACCAAGTTCCGACGGACAACCAGGAGGCCATGAAAGCCACGAAGGCGTTCGCAGAGGCCGCCAAGGAAATGTCAGCCAAGGACAAAGAAGAACAGCTAGCCTCACATCCATGTGTGGAACGCTCTACTGGGCGTCGCAATGCGAAGCTTGGAAGATCGACAGAAGGCCAATCAGGATCCTACGCTTCAGCTTCAGAGTTCGCTGATGGCTCTCAAGGAGTACGCGAACAAAGACCAGGAGCTGGGGTGGAAGGCTGTTCACGCCGAGGTCAAGTACGCTCGAATCCAGAAGAACTTCAAGGCGGAGCTCAAGCGTCTGGAGATCAACATCGTGGACAAGTCTCCGTCGGACNGGAGCTGGGGTGGAAGGCTGTTCACGCCGAGGTCAAGTACGCTCGAATCCAGAAGAACTTCAAGGCGGAGCTCAAGCGTCTGGAGATCAACATCGTGGACAAGTCTCCGTCGGACGAGGCCTGGCAGATCATCAGGGAGGACTTGAAGCGCGACAAGGAAGTGCGAGAGTTGCCAGGAGTGGCTCCAGCAGGAGATCTTGAGCGTCAGCTGCAGCGGTTCCTTGATGAGGTCTATGGCACCACCGGAAGCCGGTGAAGCTAGAGAGTGGATGTTTGTATAGACTGTCACGTTTGCCAAGCGGCAGGCGTGCCATGTGCTGGCGCTGTATGGGTTATCCATATGTGGCGTTCAGCTGTTATGGCCGGTGGGCTGTGCTCGCGCTGTAGCGCGTCTTCACGGCTTATGGCTGTTCTCAGAGGGATTTAATTTCGGGCAAGACTCGTCGAACTTCCCTCCGGTGAGTGTGTGAGTGAGTGAGTGAGTGGTCGTGGTCGTGGTAGTAGTAGTGGTCGTGGTAGTGGTCCTGGTCACTACCATGGGAGTGGTCGTGGTAGTGGAAGTGGTAGTGGTATAGTGGTTAGTAGTAGCAGTGGTGGGACTGGGACTCGCAGGAGTAGTAGCAGTGGTGGGACTAGGACTCGCAGGAGGACTAGAAGTCTGTGGCTACACAGCACATACAATACATGGAATGTGCTCTTTTCCAGAAGCGCTTAGAAGGCAGGTTGCCCTTGTAGTTTTGAGTCCGTTTTTGAGGACTCTTATCCCAAAGGTCGCTCCCTGTAACATGTGTGCATATCGCAAAATGGGTTGCCCTCCAAACAGGAAATAACAGAAAGTTTTGGACAACATCCATTTGTGGTTCCTTTCCTATTTCCTGAATCTCAGCAGGCTGTTTCCCGATTCACTTGTTTCTTTCCGGACTCGCAAACTTGAATTTCCTGACTCGCGCCCTCCTGCTTCCCGACTTCTCCCGTCTATGTTCTAGACTCGCGCCCTGTTGGTTCCAACCCTTGATGCCCGACTTTTCCACCATTCTGCAAATTAATGATCGCCATGAAATCAATGAAAAGCTAGGACGGAAAACAGCAAGTATGATACGAGTATCATATGGTATGAGTAAGCATCACGTATCGCAGCAATGCTCTTTGTGGTCTGGCGAGCAGCATGATAGCATTTGCAGATCTTGGCATCAGGCGCAGAGCGAGTCCATGCGGCCTTACTTCGCCGGGCTGGGCTTGCCAGGCTTTGTGGCCAGGAGCCGGTATGACACGAGAAGCAGTTCCAGAAAATCGTGTAATATTAGTCTCAATGTTAATGATATGGAAGCTCAGGAAAACAAGCGCAGAATGACCGTTTCCTACTTCATCTCCTGATCAGATAAGAAATGCTTCAATGCGACAAAGGACTGGCACGATTCATAATGTTACTAATCTGCGTGATCGTGATCTAAGTGGTTGCAACGAGGAGTGGAGTTTTTCATGAATCCTACCAAAGTCAGCAATCACCCCACACGAAAACGGTCGATGCGGTCCTACTTAGCATCACCGAGATCGCCATGTCATCAGCAACGTCATCGTCGTTCTCCAAACCGTAGCGATCATCATCATCGTCGTCATGATCATCATCACCATAGTTCTCCTCATCCTCATCATCATCACCATCACCACCATCACCACCATCACCACCATCACCACCATCACCACCATCACCATCCTCATTGTCATCGTTGTCGCCGCGTCGCCGTCGTCCTCATCGCCGCCATCATGCGCATCAGTGTAAGGGTAAGATGGATGCTGACTGTATCAAGTGACAGGAGCAGGAATGGGAATGAACCACCAGTCCAGTGGCAATAACGGTACCGGCAATTGCACGAACATTGAATCAATATCGCCATTATGTTCGCGATGATACATTAGTATTTGCATAGGAGCGCCGTGGGGCCTTCACTGTTTGCGAGCAGCTCCGTATGTGGGAGTCATATACATACGGTCATGGCGAGGATCATAGATCACGTTCCTGTGGAATTGCACATCAGCCACTTGGCAATGCAGAGAGCATCTGCCCAAATCAGTGGAGTCGCATGCCAAGCAGCAGCTACGCATACCTGCTTTCTGCACCTGTGCTTTGACTACAATGACTACAATTGGAGGTGTGGAGGACAAGATCCTGAAAGTTGTGGACAGGTGGTTTGGCTTGGTTTCTGTCACTTTTCCACCGAAAGCTCATCATCTTTGCCGTCTCCTGCACCACAACAAATCCGAGGACTCTGTTTGGAGAGAACTGCACCACGATCGAGCTGGGCGGCGCGGAAGTCGAGCAGCTCGGTATGATGGAGCAGCGTGTTACACGTATGACGACAGCCTTTCTTGGTCGAAGTCTTGTGCAGCACCTAGCACGGCAGTTTTCGCCGTTGCAACCTAGGAAAGAGACCCGCAACAAGCGAAAAAAGTTCATGCTCTCTGCCTTTGAAGACTTGTCGGAGGGCACGTCGCAGCTGACGGTGAAGTGTAGACTTTTCCAGCGGGGAGATGGCTGGTACTCTCTACAGAGCAACCTGGCTTCAAGCTGCAAGTTGAAGTAAATCGTGAAGCTTACAAAGTCGCCGAAATTTCTGGACCTGGAAGCTGGGAGTGCTTTCACTAAGGCTTCGCAGTCCTTCCAGAGGCACCGTTGTGCGTGATTTTCCAGATGCGACGTGAGCCTATGAGAAGTGGGAGTCGCGTATGCTGTTCTGTTGCTGTCTCAGGGCAGCCTGCGCGAAAGCATCCCGGTTGCAGATGAGTTGTTCCATTTGCCAAAGTGTCCGCAGAAGCCTTTCAACCTCAGCCTCCAGATAATCCTTGATTCAACAGGCTACACCTTGAAGCGGCCGGGCGCAGAGGATGTCGTGGTGACACGCGTCTTCAGCAGCCTTGATGGCAATGTGTTCGCTCGGAAGGAGCTCAGACGAAAGATTTTCCCTCGCAGGTGGTGGAGGTGATGGGGGCTGTGGTGGTGGTGGAAATAATGGTGGTGATGCGAGTTGATGATGATGGTAATCAGTGATGATGACGATCCACGATAGTGACAAGGTGACGTTGGTGACAAAAATGATGACAACGACGACGATGATGTTTATGTTGATGATGATGATGATGACGATGGTGATGACGACGATGATGATGATGATTCTGGTGATGATGATGATGGCAATGATGACCATCATGACGATGACGGTGATAATGATGATAGCGATGTCGGCGATGATGACGATGACGAGGACGACTGCGATGATAAAGAAGAAGACGATGATGATTGCGGTGGCGGCGACGGGAGGTAGGTGGTGTGGCGGTGGTGAGCGTGATGCTGTCGATAGTGATTGTGATGGTGACTGCTGGTGATAGTGGCAAAGCTATGGTGAAAATGGTTATGGTGACGAGCATCTCCATGGCGACGAGAATGATGATGCTGACGTTACTCATGACGTGCTCAATGGGATTTGCAAGAAACTCATTGGGCAGACATCCCGGACCGCTGGCAGGAAGGCCTCGAGCTTCGGGATTCGTCGAGATCCGGCAAAACACTTCAACTCCTGGGCGGTGCATCTTGGCTCCTCAGCACAGGCCGTCAATTGTGTCAGAGACCGCGAGAAATTTCTTTGCAATCAGCATAGAGCTCATGAACATCCATGGTCCTTCTCCCTGGCGGATTTGTCGAATTTGGAAAGACCCAGGCTGGCATCGTGGCAGGATTATTCGGTGCAGCACTCTGCATCATCTCACCAAAGATGTCATAGTGAGAGGAGTCTGCATCGTGCATGGCAGAAGAAAATGAAGAGGAGAGAGTAGGCAGTTGCCGGTCCAGGTCCACAGCTTGATATCTCAACTCTTCCTGCAGCTTCGTGCTTCAGGCTTTGCATACCGCGTTGATGGCGTGACATGTGAAAAGACATCAGCAGCCCCGAGGCAAGCATAGCCAAGCATAGCCGAGCCAAGCCCAAGTCCCAGAACCCGATAGCCACTTCAAGGATAGCTGCTGCAACAAGAAAACTAGGAACACGAGGTTCAACAGGAACACTCCTTGGAGGGCCGAAGGCCGGAACTGAGCGAGCTCAAGTCACACAAGGACTCTCAGTACCGAGGAGAGGGCAATCCAATGTCGCACACCTTTGGTCAGTCGTTGATGGGCCTGAGCTGAGGCATTGTGCTTGAATCGTTTTCGGCATTTGCTGAGACAGACGGCTTGCAACTTGCAGCTGCCGATGCCTTTGGTTTGCGCAGTACTGTCTGAGTACGCGCGCAGGTCTTTTGCACAGCCCTAAGCCCGTCAGTGAGACCATGGCGCGAAGGCGGGAAATTTGGAGCTTGCGTAGACGTCCAAGAGTGCCCGGGGCTGCAGGACGCCGGTGGTCATCGACATCGGTAGCGGATGTACCAAGATGGGTTTTGCTGGCAACATAGTTCCTGTCTCAGACTGCGGGGAGAGATGAGATTTGTCCGTACCTGTCTCCCCGAAAGCTGCGACGTGTTTCGAGGAACCCACTTTCATGATCCCCACTGTCGTGGCCAATGCTGCCAAGAAGTCAACCGGGAGTTTGGGCCTCAAGCCACATCTGTGCTCTGTCCGGTCACCATGCTGTTTCATGCATCTACATAACTTAAACTCCAAGCGCCAAGCCCCAAGCCAGGTGTACATATCAGCCAGATCAGCCAGACGCCATCAGCGCAAGGGCTGGCTGATGCAGACTTCTACATCGGTGACGAGGTGCAGAGTTGTGTTTTGGCCTGGCCTTGACTTCGGCTTGGGGTCCGTTCACGTGTGGCCGCTACCATGGTCATCCGTAGAGGTTCCATAGTTGCGTGTGCGCAGCTGCAATGATCCGCGAGCCTTGAAGCTGCCACGGCACCAGCTGGCAGGCCTACAAGCTCAAGGTTCGCCCCGGCATTCTTGGGAGTTGGCGCATTCGATTCGGCCATACCCGCAATTGGGGCCTCGGGGCTTTCACGCTCAGGCCAGGGATCCTTAAAAGGCACCCAAACTCATTTCTGTGATGCTTTCATGCTGGGGTCGTCGGGGTGAAGCATCCCAACTCCCAACCCAAGCCTGGATTGCTGCACCCCAAATTGCTAAGCCCGAATTGCAGCCTGCCAGGACTCTCCGAATTACTTGCTTTCCTCGCCCGTGTCCAAGGGAAGGCCTGGCAAGCGTCCCCGAATCAAAATTCCAGAGTCTCTTCAGCGACCACTACTACTACCACGACTACTACTACTACTACGACTACTACTACTACTACTACTGCGAATACTGATACCACTACGAAATACTACTGCTACGATTACTACTACTGCTGCTACTACAACAACAACTACTACTACCACTACTACCACTACTACAACTATGAGGACTACTACTGCTACTCCTAGTCCTACTCCTGCACCTACTGCTTCTGCTGCGCTACTAATTCTACGTTCGTTTTGATTTACCCCAACTTCGACTTCCTAAACTACCCATGAACGTAGAACCATGAAACCACCTCAAGGAGTTCGATAGCAAGAGGACATTTGCCAAGACGTGTGGAGAAGGCATGAATGAGAATGCGTAAATGGGGTGTGTTCTGAGATACAGCTGCTGGGTGCGAGTACTTTGACCAAACCACAAAATGGCCCTTCTGCAGGATAGAGCATTGGGACGACATGGAGCGCTTCCTGCAGCAGGCCCGCTGATGGGAAGCTTCAGCCCTAACCAGAGTGTGTTGAGAGCTCAGGGGTGCTTAGTGCGTAGGTCCAGGTTTCATACAATTTAAGTCTGTTTCTTGTTTTCATGTAACGAGTCATGAACTTTCTGTCTCGGGGCCTCGTTGAGGATTCAGCAGTTGCCCTCCTCACCCGAGCGAGGCGATTTTTCGCAGCTTGCGCTGCATTCCAGAGGATCACGTGACCGGACTGCACGAAAGCAGCATGAAAGACCCTGAACCATCCATCACCACCTTGACTTGAAGTGTCCCGATAGTTGCTGAGGACTTCCTCCTCACAGAGCCGCCCTTTAACACCCCAGAGAACCGGGAGCTGATGGCGGAGATGATGCCAGACCCCTCAGAGGAGTGCGGTGAGGTTCAGGCAGAAGCTGGTTTTCTGCGGGGCCCTCCCTGCCTTTCCAAGGTTCGAGACCTTCAACGTGCCTGACCTATGCTCCCACTTGCAAGCTGCCTGCATGACGGCATTCTAGGCCCCATGTAGTTGAGGTCAATGGTCTCTACATCGGCGTGCAGGCCGTTCTGGCCTTGTACGCTCAAGCGGATGGGGCCTCAGTTTCTTGGAACTGCTTTCCAAGCAGGCTGTAAATAGTGACGCCCAGGTTACCGAGGAACAGTACGAGGGCAGCAGCCCGAACCTGACTGGCTTGGTCGTGGATTCCGGCGACGGCCTTGCGCCCAGAACGACTTGAAGTAAGTACTCCGAGCTACTTTCTGGATGCAGGGTGTGACTGGAGGCCTTTCTCACGTGATCCCGGTGGCAGACGGCTACGTCATCACCTCCTGCATCCAGGCGGCCCTTCCCGACACGGAGCCTGAGCGGTTGCTGAATTAGCATTGCCGGCTCAGTGACATGTTTGAGGATGCAGTTTGTTGCCCCGAATCCCGCGTCTTCAGCTGTTTGGCTCACTGGCATTTGTTCCTCTTTCGTGCACCGTGCCGATCTCTCAGTGGCTGGCTTTTCAGCACAAGGGCATCGGACAGGGCCTGTTTGGCCCAGATAAAGGGAACAAACAAGTCTCAGGACAGCTATTCTAGCTGTCATCGGCCCAGAGCCTAGGCATCCTACCCAAGCTTCGTTTCGGAACTCGGGGTATGTACCCCGGCCTGTCTTGTTGCTACTCAGAAGCGTAAACGGTTAGTGGGTAAGAAACAGGTGGTGACATAGTGTTGGTGCGAACGAGCTGAGGATCCTGAGCGCTGGTAAGTTTTACATTAGAATTTGCAGCGGCTGCTAGTCTCTTGAGCTACCGACAGATCAGCCAGGTCGTGTCTCTAGAGCTTGACGCGTGAATACGTGTGACTCACTAGCGAATGATGGCTTTACACTACGCCCCATGTTCTTTAGAAGCGGTGGGTGCGTCTCGCCCTCCAAGGCTTGCCCAAATGGCTTCGCAGGTCTCCCAGAGGCAGAGACCAGGAGCACCTGGGATTTGTCCGGCCATGCGAGGGTCATCCCAGCCCTGAGCCCGGCAGGACTCCCTCGCCGCAGCGGCCGCCTTGCTGCTCTCCTGGCAGCTTCCTTGGCGTGGGCAGCACTTGCAGGCTTCTGGGTTCCTGATCGCGTATTGGTACCATGTATTCTTTTATGGGCGAGTTGGTGTACGCTCGAAGCATGACCGCTGGATACCGCTGGAGCATTGCCCAGCATTATTCATCGTCAGCACCGCAGTCACCATGACCTCATCGTCATCAACATCGTCATCATCATCATCGTCATCATCATCAGGATTGTCATTAGGATCATCATCATCATCATCACCATAACCATCACCATCACCATCATCGTTGTCATGATGATGATCGTCAGCGTCATCAGCACACAGTCAATCAGCAATTCTCCTTCGAGTGCTGCTGCTGATGTCAATGTTGTTTATCATACTCGCAACAAGACGAGACAACGAATGTGAGCAGCTACTCCAAGCACCAAGGCGAGGTAAGAAAGGGCGGTATCGTCGGGTGATGGCAGCGAAGAGGAGAAGAGGAGAACAGGACGAGGAGAAGGAGGGAAGACATGGAAGGCAAAGAAGTTGGGGTGGCGACAGGAAGAGGTGCAGTAGCTGTCCAGAGGTGATTGTAGTAGGGGCAGTAGTGGCAGTGGTAGTAGTAGTCACAGCAACAGCCGTAGGAGTGGCGGTGGTAACGCTAGCGGTAACTTAGTAGTAGTGGAAGTAGTGACAGCAGCAGCAGCAGCACTAGCAGTAGTGGTGGTAGTAGTAATAGCAGCCGTGGTGGCAGTGGTGACGGTGTGGTAGTAGTAGTAGTAGTAGCAGCAGAGTGGTGGTAGTGGTAGGGGTAGGGGTAGTAGTAGTGGTAGGGGTAGGGGTAGGGGTAGTGGTAGTGGTAGTGGCAGTAGTGGTAGTAGTGGCAGTAATGGCAGTGGCAGTGGTAGTGGTAGTGGTGGTAGTAGCAGCAGTGGCAGCAGTAGCAGGAGAAGTAGTAGGAGCAGTCAGCAGTAGTAGTAGTAGTAGCAGCAGCAGCAGGATTAGGAGGAGTAGTAGTAGTAGCAGTAGTAGTAGTAGTAGTAGTAGTGGACTCCGGGGTTTTCTGAATCTTTGTTTGATTTTTTGTTTTCCGTCCTGACTCATGACACTCACGCATTTTCCCTTGTACAATTCATCAAAGAATCACTCGTGCTCGCCGTCATGTTATGAGCTTAACATCGAAGTGTGCTGATACGTAATTAGCATTGCAGTATTCCGTCGGAGCATGCTTGTTGTACAGTTTTTGGTTATGGACGGAAGTTTCATGTAGCACTGTACAAATAGGCAACGCGGGACATAGCAGCAAAATTCAGGAATTTGGTACTAGTGATAGCAATAGAAATGGTATTAAAAGCAATAGTAATGGTAGTGGCAATAGTGTTCTAAGTAGCAATAAGAATTAGTACTGAATCGTCTTCGTCGTCGCGGCAGAGTCAGTTGTTGCTATGGTCGAGTTTAGTTTGCGTTTTGATGATAACCATAGTACTTAGTACCATAAAACAAACAATAAAATCGCTGTCTCCATGCCGTCACTGTTCGATTTCCTGTGGTTCGCTGCATCGTCTCCATAGTTAGTCTTTGCCCCTGGGAAGGAGTCTCCAGCATTTCAAAAGCTTTCGTGCAGCCGAGCCATCACGTCCCTGTTCAGGCAAGGGTTCCTGGGACTTTGGCCAAGCTTTGGTGGGTCAGTCCGCTTCTGTTCAGTTGCGCTCGAGACATGCATTGGAGGATGGATGTGGAAGCTCAGAGCGCACATGTGCCAGATGAAAAGCAGGTTTCTGCCTAAACGTTGAAAATTAGCCTGATTAGAAAGAACCTACACCACAACAGTCATCTCGGGAGGTTTTGCGACCCCCACTGAATGGAGCCAATCACAGTCGCGTGCGTGACGATGGCTTGTCGTTCCGCCGCTCCTCTGCACCGCATCTCAGAATCGAGTGTCGCGGTCCAATGTGCAAGCTAGAGCCGCTGCGTGAAGCATCCCCCGCTTCGACATCTAGTTTCTACAATCTCGCCTTGACAGGTTCAGAAAGACGGGTCTCGAGGTACAGGCAGACTTTGTGACGCTGTAGGGCAACTGCAACATATTCTAGCTGATCCTAACGACGTTTCCAGGGATGCAGGACCTAAGCGAAGACAAAGCCAAGGAACATTGCAGTGTGATCAGGTCTTGCCGGAACCTCCGCTGGCCTCGTCCTTGCCCTGGGCGGGAGCCTGGCGGTGCACCGCCTTGGCAGCCGGACTGCGCGCAAGTCCCGAGGCTGGAGGAACCAAAATTGGGAAGCACACCAAAGATGGACAATACACCTACTGCATATTATGTAATGTATATGTATGTAAATGAAGCATGGGCTGCATATATATATATATATATATATATATATTATATGCCATCCATCCGTTTATATATATATATATGTATGTGTATATATATATATGTATGTATATACAGGTATGTGTATGTATATACACATATATATACATACACGTGTATATATACATATATATATATATATATTATACGCGTATGCACGCACCCATACACACAGCTTAACTTAGCCAGATGGTTGTCATCGGACGCAGGTGGCTTCGATGCAGGAGCAGACCTGCATCTGCCGGAAGGATGCATCCTTGGAGATCTCTCCCCGGAATGCGTGAAGTATTGGGCAACACCTTGTCCGAGGCCGAGACAGGTTTTTCGAGGCTGTTGCAGGTGCATGGCTGCGTGCTGCTGAGTATTAGTAGTGCATTGTCTCGTCTGGCGGCTACAAAGAATACAATGGGCAGACAATGCTCGTGATGAGTCTTACTACTTAGTTATTGGGATTGTCGTTGCTCTTTGTGTAGCTTCGACAGGTACTGGAGCAGGCTTAGGAGAGTTATCTCTTGATTGTTGTATCGGCAATGACATGACAAGAGGACCGACTTGACAACCGAGGTTCCAACCTAACGATCGGCGTGCTGAAGGACCTGTTCTTTCGAAATACACGCGCATGCACATGTATGCTTATGTACGTCGTATACTTAATACGTATGTGTACATGTACATGCGCAAGCAGATGGAAAAGGTACTTGTATGCAAGTATGATTGTACAACAGCACCTGAGCATGCAGGCAGGTAGGCAGGCAGGCAGGAAGGCAGATAGGAGGGTAGGCGGGTAGGCAGGTATGCAGGCGGGCAGGTATTTGTGTGTATGCGTGTATCCCTGTATGCACGATGGTTTGGTACCGTATGTTCTGTTATGTGATATGTGTGCATGTATGTGTGCAAGTACGTACGATGCATGTATGTATGTCATGTTTTGTATGGCATGGTCTGGTATGTTATGGAGTGGCATCGTATGGTGTGGAATGTGATTTCATGTTATGTTATCTGATGTTGTATTATGTTATGTTTCGCTTTGTTATGTTAGGCTATGTTGCGTTACGCTATTACACGTATGTTTGTTGGTGTTTATGTCTATAATAAACATATATGCAGATACCTTATGAACATATACATCGACATCCACAAATGCATATGCATAAGCATGCACATGCATGTACAAACACATGCACATGCACACAGATACATGCACACCACCTACACACATACAGACAGAAACACACATACACAGACACATACATGCACTCATACACACGTACATACAGGCTTGCACATACATAAACAAACACACACACACATGCACATACGTACATACATGCACCCATGCCACATCAAGCACACCTACAAACATCCACACAAACATGTATAGGTACATGTGTACATGCATACATATGTACATAGAAACACACCAATACAGTACCATCCTACATAGATGCATACATACATACATACATACATGCACATAAGTATGCCATCTCACGATATGCCATGCCAAGCCATGCCATGCCATGCCATTATGGATGCACGCATACATGCACGCATACATGCATGCATACATGCGGGCATGCATGCGTGCACATATATAGTTTAAGATGCATGTCGGCAGCATGTGCAGACTTTTCAGGAAACTGCAGTGCAGAGCGGCACCGGCGACCTCGAGAAGCGGGTGGCTGCCACACCAGCCTCCATCGCCACGCTGCAAAAGGAAGGCTACAACGTGGTGGCTGCCCCAGCTGCAAGCGCTGAATCTGCTGCAGACACGAGGCGGTTCCAAATCTACAGAAGCTGCTGAACGAAAATGCCACCTTCAGCTGTCAAGCTGTTGCATTGACTCGGTCCAAGGTCGTGCAAGCGACAAAGATGCAGTTCAGCTGTCCAAAGTTCCACAAACTCCTTGTGTTCCTTTCCTTGCTTTTGTTTATCCTGTTCCAAGTTTGGGATTTGCAGCTGAGAATCCTTCGGAGGAGCCCTGGATTTCAGAAGTCAGATTGTTCAGGGTCGGAGATGTGCTTTCGTACGCGCGTTCGCTGTTGTGGCTCATGTTGCGCGGGCATTTTCAGAAGTCTTGGCTGAAGCGCAGCTTGAGCGCCGCAAGCACGTCAACATACCCCCATCCCGACGGATCCCTGCAGATCCCTAGAGCGCGAACAATCCTGCCGTAGAATCCTGACAATTCCCGAGACCCTCAGTGATTTTCATTTCCACATATCACAGGCGAGCGCTGGCCTTGCTGCGGACATTTCAGATGCAACCTTCGAGGAAGCGGGAGCGAAGGCTCGATAGTGGTTTGGGAGTTTGGGGGTTGAGGAGCTTCGATAGCTGAGCCCTTGTCCTTTCTGGTGGGGAGCGTCGGGATGGGTGGTGTGAGGGGTGGGGTATGCATTGAGCGATGTCGTGGCTCAGGGCATCCGATCCGTTTCCGGGGGCATGAGGACACACTGGGGCTTAGCTTGCAGGACATACTTGAGTGAATGATCGCCTTGGCCCATCAGCGGCTACCGGAGCTGTAATTGCTTAATCCTGCTTCTTTTCTGGTGACGGCAGGCGACAGGAGGGGAGAAGGCTAGCAGAACTAGCAGTGGTCTGTTATGTTGGCGTCACGATGCTGCTGACGATGTCGATGATAGTTTTGGCGGCGATGATTGTCATCATTTTCGTGTGAGCGATGGTGAGTTGTAGTTGTTCATGATGATGCTGGTGCCAGGTGCTTCGGGACGCTCGCGCGGTGCTCAAGCAGGCATCCAGATCGCCGAGCTGGGTAATTAGCAGCTGACTGAAATGACTGCCGGCGAGAGTACCCGTAGCAGCCGTCGCGCCAGGGTGTTCAACACAGCATCGGTCCTTGTATCTATTGTGGTGCTGAGTCCCATGCAAGGCAGACATCATCTTCAAGGTGAGGCCTCCAAGCATGAGCGAGGTCAAGCACATGCGGGAGGGCACCACTCTCTTCAGCATGATCTATCCGGCTCAGAATGAGAACTTGGTGAAAAAACTGCAGAAGAAGAATATCACTTGCTTTGCGATGGCCAGGGCCTCGGTTGCCAGTTGCAGAATCAGGATGTCGGTTAGTCTTACGCTTGTGTCGTGTTGAACTATAGAACAAACCATCGTACCATCGTTCTGTGTCACTCTTTGCATCTGATATCTTCATTTGTCGTCTTTGTTCGCTCGGTTTGCATTCAAACACAGACATACAGAGAGACCAAGAATCACAGAGCATGCGAACCACGAACGACTATGATGGCCAAATCTTCTGTTGCTGCCGGCAGTACCCTGCCACTACCTTCACTACTACAACTGCCATCACTGCCATCACTGCTACCACTAGTACCACTATACTACCACTACTACTGCTACCACTACTGCTACGACTGCTGCTGCTACTACTACTACTACTACTACTACTACTACTACTACCGCTACCGCTACCACTACCGCTTTTTTGCTGCTACTACTACTACTTCCACTACCACTACTACTACTACTACTACTCCTACTACTACTACTACCACCACGACTACTACTACTACTACTGCTGCTACTGCTACTGGTACTAGTACTGTTACTGTTACTGTTACTAAGTTACTACTACTGCTACTACTGCTACTGCTACTTCTACTAGTGCTACTAGTGCTGCTGCTGCTACTACTACTACTACTACGACGACTACGACTACGGCGACGGCTACGGCTACGGCCTACACGACGTGCCAACAGTATTAGCAGGGCCGAGGATTCTCGGCATAATTCTACCCAGGGTCTCGAAAGTAAAAAATTGGTAGCGTTTGAAGCTTTAGGCTCGGAAGTGAGAAAAACATTCATTATCTATCGTGAGCCCCGTTTGTGCAAAAACAACACGAGCAAAGATCTCGAAGATGAGAGGCTTGAAGCCCAATTTCACGGAAGCTGAGATCTGCAACAGCCATGTTGAAATCGCTTGTCCCAAAAATTCAGAAAAGAGTTCTGGAGATTGAACTTGTTAGGGGTTCGGGACTGAGGGCCTGATGAGGCGGGCGACGAATTCGGGTTTGCAGCTTCCCCTAGAGAAAAGGCTCAGAAGCTTGAGCGAATATCCAAAAAGCCAGATAAGAGTTTTGCATCTGCAGAAGTTAACCCGAAAGCATTGGCCACTGATGCAGTGCAGGCGGTTTTTCATTTTGCAGATGCCAGCTGTCGGAGCACATCCCCGTCTCGTGGCAGATGTGCTCTCCACATGAAGAAGCAGATGTGGTGCAAAATGCAGGCTTCCCACAGAGCCTTTACCAAGCTTGGTGCTGATGTTCGGTGGCATGAATACCTTGCCGCAAACGATCGATCGCTAGCCTTGGAGTTTTTTCCACGGAGATCACGGAGATCGTGAGACGACAAGATGCAAGAGCAGATTTTTACACGAGGTTCCCGGAAAGTGTGTGTGTGTGTGCGTGCGTGTGTGTTTGCAGTCCAGGGGTCGTTCAGAATCCTCGTGCCCATGGAAGGATGTGGAAGGACGACGGAAGGCGGTTAGTCCGCGGAAGGGCACGGAAGCGACGAATGCGCAAACTCCTGGATCGGATTTTTTGTTCATGCGGAAGGGGTCGCTTGCAGAAGAGTTTAGAGGAAGGGACAACATTCCGTAACCTGTACTAAACTCGCCACGGCTGACAATGAAATGTTGAAAGAATGAAAGCGCCATCCTCGTGGTACATGTGTTTGAAAGGCAGCAGAGACAAAGCACACCACCGTTTAAATGAGCCTGTTGATGACCTGGGTGTTAATTGTGTCTTATAAAACATAAAACGGTGGTATCAGCAGCACCAGCAGGGGAAGGAGGAGGAGGAGGCACTTCTACTGCTACTACTGCTTCTGCTACTGCCACTCCCACTGCAACCACTACGGACTCTACAAATCACGACCACCACTGCCGTTGCCACAACCACTAAGATAAAAACAAAAGCTGTTTTCCTCGGCTACGTATGCTACAACTAGCACGGCCATGCCTGCCGACAGCAGTTGTAAACAGCGATAGCAATAGCACGAGCTCTTCCGAGCTAGTGGTTTTAGAGCCATAGCCCGAATGCCCTTGCCCTAAGCCTTACACTGAAGGATCAGATGCCGCGAACTCTTAGCCGAGCTCAAGCCTACGACGTCCTGAGCTCCATGGCCGCTAGGAATGCAACGAGTCTGTTCCGAACCGCTGTGGTCTTAGCATTTTTTGTGATCATGATTCAGCTGGCTTGGAGGCTTGGGATTACGGGTTTTCAGGATGTATTGTTTGGGACGTTTAGTTCGCGTAGCAGGCCTTGGGAACCGAACCCGATCGGAGCCAAGGCCAACATCGCCGGCTACCGGGCCATGGTGGAGGCAGCTGCAGAAGCAATCATACATTAGAGAGAGAGAGAGAGAGAGCGAGAGAGAGAGAGAGACAGACAAAGAAAGAGAGAGCGAGAGAGAGAGAGAGCGAGACAGACAAAGAAAGAGAGAGAGAGAGAGACAGCCCATTGCTTCCCCAGAAATTGCCTGATGCAATTTCTTGCTCCTTCAGGGCTCATATTATGCCATTCCACCATCTTGCACCTTCCTTCGGCTAACATGTACGATCGTCTTACTTTCAATATTGCATACTTCATGGCGTGAGCCTACTGATGATCTACATTCGTTGTTTACTCCCCTTGCCCCGATAAAACACCGGGTGGGCATGATCTTTGACAGGCCCCTATGCCCGGGAGAGAGAGGCAGGCAGCTCCTTTTCTACAGTTCACCCCGCACGAAATTCCGAGCGCGCGAAATCGCACGGAGTGCGTAGCAGTCACGAAGTCCTTCTGGCTGTGCTGAAGAAGAGAGAGCCTCACGCCTTTTGCCCCAGGTGCACTTTAAGCCCTCAAGAGAAAGGGGTGCGAGCCCACAGCTGCATTCCTGCCAAACAAACAGCATTCAACGATCATGTGGGGCCCTAAGTACCCCAGGATGAAACCTAAACCTGAGGCAATACAACGAGCCTTCAGGCGTAAGCAGAAAGGCAAACTAAGGAGCTGCATTCTGGGTTTTGATGGAGCCAACGACACGCAGGAGTCATCGCTTTAGGGTATTGCGACGACACGACGACGACGACGACTACTGACTGCATACTACATACTACATACTACATACTGCATACTACATACTTCGTACTACTAGTGCTACTGCTGCTACTACTACTACTGCTGTTGCTACTGCTGCTACTACTGCTGCTACTACTACTACTACTTCTACCACTACTACTACTACTACTACGACTACATCTACGACTACTACTACTACTACTACTACTACTACTACTACTTCTACTGCGACCGCGGCCGAGACGGTGACCGCGACGATGACTACTGGTACCATTACATACCACTACTACCCGTAGCACCACCACTACCATTTAGCCACCACCAAAGAAGGCCTAATGCTGATGCATACCGAGTTGCGGATAGCTGTGCTAGGGCAGCTGGGATTGGCGCAGGCAAAGTCGGGTAAGCATGGCTCTTCTACTTAATTACCAGAAATAGAATCGCGTACATCAGGCCGGCCATCACTTTGGACGCTTCTGCGCCGGGCAGTTCACTGCTGCCGGCAAGGTAGAGCCAGCCAAGGCGACTGTGCCACGTTTTTGCGTTTTGGTGAGGTTCAGGCTTTTGGGTTTCTGGGATTTTGTCTGGGATGGGGACTTGGGCTTTCGGGAGGTTCATTTCACGTTTGAAGAGGAAGGCCGCCCAGCAATAGAGCTCTGGGCCCACCGGTCCTGGAAATGCCATACTCCATATAAGTAGCTTCGCCTCAGAAGTCCAGGACGGGAGGAGTTGGAGGTCAACGGCTGCCAAGTCTAGACATGTTGAAGTTGGGCTGTGCCATTGGGCTTTGTCAAGGGTGGCCATCTAAAGAAGCTCGCCATCGCGAGGATCGCTGCGAGTTGAACGCAATTCTCTCAAAGCGTTTGCAAGGCTTTGTCAAGCGTGTAACTTGACTTACTCGCACAGGTCCTCGTGATTGGCGCAGGTGTGGCAGGGCTTGCTGCTATTCAGTGCCTTATCTCAGAGAAGCGGCGCCGGGTGTCCTCGACTTGCGTGATTTTCTTAAGGCAAGCGAGGAACATGGGTTGCATCGTCCGCGCCTTTGACGTGCGTCCGGCCACCCGCGAACAGGTGGTTGCTGCAGGAGGCAGGGTTGCCATTGCGAGTTAAGTGAAGCCTTTGGCGAACCAGCTTTTGCAGAGCTTGTTGGGCGATCTGTGGAATTTCCGGGTATTTCCGTCGAAGTGAGAATGCTGTCTCGAAGGTGAGTTCTTGGAGGTCCAGATTGAGGAAGATGGCTCCGGGACAGGACTGGCCTGTGACGAAGCATTGCCTGAGGTACCTCTCTGCCTTTCACCCAAGCCACAGGAGGCTATGCCAAGGAGATGTCCAAGGAGTTTATCGAGGCAGAGATGGAGCTCTTCCGTCAACAGTGCGCCGAGTGTGACATTGCCCCTGGCCAGCCTCGAGATCACACGTTTCAAAAGGAGGGAGGGCCCTCTTTCGTGGCTCGCACAAGTCCCCACTGCATTAATTATTCTGCCTCAACCAACTCTTTGCTGCCGCACTCTGCAACTCTTCTGCCACTGAAGCGGTAGTGGCAGCAGAAGCAGAAGCAGGAACAGAAGCAGGAACAGAAGTACAAGCAGAAGCAACGGTTGCAGTAGCCAGGAGTAGTAGTAGTAGGCGGCCCCCCCCTACCCACTACCCCTGTTGCATATGCGTTGCTTTTGTGGCGGAGGGTGGG
>BGNK01005335.1:22729-40046 GCA_003297005.1 Symbiodinium sp. clade A Y106
ACTCCCCACTCCCCACTCCCCACTCCCCACCCCACCCCACCCCACCCCGTCGTAGTAGTAGTAGTAGTAGTAGTACTAGTAGCAGCTTAGATAGCCAATGGGAGAGCTTTAAACTTTTGGCCTTATATATTTGGTCTATCTTGGAAAGTTTAACCTTTTTTGGGCCCGGTTATTGAAAGAGTAGTAGTGGTAGTAGTAAGAGTAGCAGCAGGAGTAGGAGTAGTAGTAGTAGTAGTAGCAGCAGGAGTAGTAGTAGTAGTAGTAGTAGTAGTAGTAGTAGTAGTACTAAAAAGTAGTGTCAGTAGTAGTCGTCGTCGTGGCGGCGGCGGTGGTGGTGGTGGTGGTGGTGTGGTGGTAGTAGTGGTAGTAGTTGCAGTAGTAGTAGTAGTAGCAGCAGCAGCAGCAGTGGCAGTAACAGTAGTAGTAGAGCAGTAGCAACTTCTTGTCGCTGTTGCTGGGGTTGGACAAAAACCTTTGCCGTTGCGCGCCCTCCGGCACATTCTGCGCTCCCGGCCGATTATTTATCAAGGACATTGGGCATCCAACAAGCATTTGGCCGTGCAGTACTTTGCAGGAGTATTGTAGTTGCGTGTCCTGGTGGATTGCTGGGTTCCAGTAAACTTGGTGGTCGTGTTGGTCGTCGTGGTCGTCGTGGTCCCGGTCGTCGCGGTCGTCGTCGTGGTGCTCTATGAACTGGACTTATAGTTTGATTTTATTGCAATCTGGATGCAGGTTTCGTGTGCAGGAACACCATACTTCACTGCATTACATGTATCCTGCTTGCTAAAGGTGGTGTTGCTTTTGCTGTTGCTGCTGCTGCTGCTGTTGTTGTTGTTGTTGTTGTTTCTTGTTCTTGTTCTTGTTCTTGTTGTTGTTGTTGTTGAAAGTAGGCCATAGCTCTGCCGGTGGCCCGAAGCCCTACCTTTTGTTTCAATTACGTATAAGGTACACGTCCCCACTCACATCAAAAAGCAAATAGCATAATATCAACTAGGTTGCGACCCCTTCATTATGAAGTGTGCTTCCCCCAGGCGCTGCAAACGCTCGTATGACCGACTATTTTTTCAGTTTTAAAGGTATAACGCTCTTTTCGGATTTTCCCGGGCATAATGGTGGTAGTAAAGCTCGTGTAAAGACTCTTTCACATTGAGGTCATCACCACAGCGCTGATCCCCGGCAGGCCGGCGCCGAAGCTGCTCACAAAGGACGCCCTCTTTCTTCAAATGTTGTTCTGGGTATTACGCTGTGCTGCTGTGATGAGGTTTGAGTGGGGTGGACAATGCTGGTAGAACTGCAGCAACGGCACAGTGGCTGTTGTTTGTAGTTGTTTGGGCCCTGTCTTTGGCCTTATCTTTGTTGATAGTCTTGGCGCATTTATGTTGACACTTTGACTTGTTTGCTTGTGCTGTTGTCTAATCATTCTCCAGTGCATCCCATGTAGATTGCGATATTGGCAGGTTGGCATAAAATCATGATGCTGTACGTGCGCTTCGTCGGCTTGTTGGCCGACTTTTAAACTCTGGCCAGCTAGTGAATTTCATTATGATTGCCATTGTTATGGTAGCTGTGCTACAGGTGATATTGATATTATGTGCAACCCGTGTGTTGGAGGCGGAGATCTGGATATCTCGTATACGCTCCACAGCCGTATTTCGCTTGTCGACAGGAGCACATCGATGGCATGAAGCACGGAAGCGTCGTTGTGGACTTGGCGGCCGAGACCGGAGGAAACATTGAAACTACCAGGCAAAGTTAGAACCGATTGAGCGCCGGCACAGACCTCTGCGACTATCTGCAGGCCCGGTGAAGTTTACGAGTACAACAACGTGACGCACATCGGCCTGTCACTCTATGAGCACATGCCCAGTCGCATGCCTGCGCAGGCCAGGGATCTTGTGGATCACTTCGCATTAGCTGATGTTGTCACTGCTCTCACGTCTGCGAGGCCTCTTTCCTCTTCGCCAACAACATGGCGAAGTATTTGTGCAGTATGGGACCTCCGGGCTACTTCTTCGTTGATTATGATGATGCTCCTGAGTCGCACCTATCCGAGGTCGTTAATTGGAGTGCATTGCACCGGCTTGCATTCTGCGCTTGCGAACGATGATGGCATTTCGAGCGGAAGGTATGCGCATTATGACGTTTCCCCCACCAGCGGATTCAATGCAGTGGAGAAAATCCCAAGCCCCAAATATTCCTACATGTCACGCACCTTCCACAGCCAAACAACATGAGAAGCTAGCCAGGCGTCTAGAACTCTGGTGAGTGCTGCCTACAGAAGTCTGACCCAAGGTACCGACCCGGGGAGCGATGCTTTGCCGTCACTTGGATGCCGGTAAGGACATCCAGAAGCTAGTAGACTCCTTAGTAGACGGCAACGGAATCGTGCTATAGCATCACGAATACCGAGCAGTAATACCATTCCACAAAGTCTGTATGCCGATGAGCGGGAGAAGAAGCAACACGTGTCATCGTTTTCTGAATAGAACTGGTGCGCAATTGCATGTTGCTAGCAAATCTGACAACCTCTGTGCCTGGATTCACAGAACTCAATTCAAAAGACGCAGGCTTTGTTGTAGCATGGGCCGTCTATTGACGCGATCGCAAGCCGCAAGCTTTCTGGCAGAAGCAAGAACTCATCTAAGGAGCCTTGTTATCATTCTTCCCGGGGCTCATTGCGTGTGTCACGATAATGTGAATATCCTGATTCCTACTATCATTGCTGCTCTTACCCACTGCCATTAGCATTCTTACGTGCGTTTTTTTATGGTAGATTCGTCGTCGGTCATCAACTCACGTGAAATCACGTTTAGCTTTCTTGCCTGGCTTGCAAGTGAGGCCTATAAGTGAAGCTTCTTTCACATGTTTTCAATTCACCAGAAAATCTCCCTCTAGCTTGCATGAAGACTCCGGACTCACACACCCTATGCACTCTGCTGCAAGTTTAAAGTGATGCTTTTTTGAACCACAAACCCCGAAAAGATCCATTTCTGAATTTGCTGAGGTCACGGCGAAATGACCTGGCCTTGGAGCCCGCCTAAGGTCGAAGCGCCAGCAGCCAAGGAAGAGGAGGAGCAACTTCTCGCACGGGAGTGAAGTTCGAGGAGATGCTCTGGGTCCATGCTTATGAACTATCCTTTGCAGGAGCCTGCTGAGGTGACGCCTGTGGCCGAGATGAGCCCCGAGGAGGAGTGGGCATTCAAAGCTAAGAAAACACGTTCCCCTGGGCATGTTTCCTAGAGGCGTAATAGGTGTCAGGTTAGGACAGATCGAAGACCCATGAACTGACTATTTGGCCCAAGGAAAACAAGTGCGTTTGCTGTACTTGTTATTACTCCTTGTTTGAACACTCGTGTCTCGTGTGTTCTTCTGGTTAACAGCCTCAGCTCTAACGAGTTATTTCACGTGTGTTGTGGCTAGGTGAGTCTAGAGCCTCTACCGAGCCATAGCCCCTTCATATCATCTCCACCGTCCTTTGGTGTTGAGATTGAAATCGCCGTGTGTAGGTCAACACAACTGACCTGCCTTGCACTGATACTCCCCGTGTTGTCCTAGAGCCAAGCCACCGGGTTGAGTTCCATATTCACAATCATTACGCACTTCAATCATTGGATTCAACTTGTCAAGGGTTTGCGCAGAAGAAAGCTTACCCGTGCATTCATAAACCAGCCATTGAACCGTTGGGTTCGTCTTGTAAGGTCCCTGAGAAGGAGAGCATACAGGTATACCAGGCTAAGAGTGCAAAGAACTGCTTACGCTTCGAAGGTGGTTCAGACTGAGACTTGAGAAGGTTCCGGCCCCGTGGTTTCCCCTATTTGGACCATCTCCATTGCCTCAGGCACCGCCGTAGCACAGGAATCGTGTATGCCTACAGCAGACGGGCATCTTACGGTTTTCGAGGCTTTGCACGACTGGTTCATCAATCTTTATTATAGCATTCGGATTTGGGTACTTGAGACGTTCTTTCCCACTCAACTTCGGAATCGCAGGAGGTGAAACAGGACTAAGACGGGTTGGAGAAGGGTTGTTCGCAGGTCCATAGAGTCGAGGTATCGCACAGCCTTCTTGTCATACCAATTGCACCAGGTGCATAGGATTACCCAGCAGAGATACGCAGACGACCGGATTAACCTTGGTATACCTCGGTACTTTCCGTGATGTTCTTAGACGTTCCGCCGCCAACCAATGCATTAAACGCTCAAAGCCGACTCGTCAGACTCAATGGCCGGCGAGAGTTCCAAAATGCGCTGCGTTGTGGCGTCCATCTGCATACCACTCACCGCTACTGCAACCTAATGCTTGAAGCTGTAGTCCCGCGCCGTAATACTGGCTTTATCCCTGTTACCCCCAATGCCATTACGGTGGCTCACTGAAGGTGATCCCGTGCCGTCGTAGTGGCTTTAATCCGTCTACCCCCAATGCCGTTAAGGTGGCTCACTGAAGGTGCCAGCGCTTTGATTGTACTAAGCACACCAGGGAAGGAAACCACTACCAACAGCCAACCACAGGGTCCAGCGCACTGGCTGCGATCCGGAGATGATGCGGTCACGGTCTTTGAACCCGCCACCGAAGCTAATTTAACCTTTGATTGTTTGTCTCTTGGGATGTTCAAGGATGCGGGACGTTCCGGTGGCGGGATGCCAACCTGGGAAGCACTGACGCAATCTGAATCCTCAACCTCAAAGGGAGAATCCAATGCACAGCTGTNGATGCCAACCTGGGAAGCACTGACGCAATCTGAATCCTCAACCTCAAAGGGAGAATCCAATGCACAGCTGTTTGCAATCGTTCGTGATGATAACTTGCGTTGGGAAATCGAACAAATCCCGAAAACCCGGCACACCACAAAGCCCTAGGCCTTCCTAAACCGTGAACGGGTCTCGGAAGAGGTGTATGGGTCACAGCTGCAATCTTTGATTCAAGGTTAGATGCCGAATGAGCCTTTGGCTCGACACGAAATCGGATTTGGATGTCGGGAAGTTGAGGTGCTGTTCAGATTAACGAGTGGCGGAATGCCAACGAGTTCCCCGAACTCGGCTTTAAACTTTAAACCCAAATGCAACGACCTCGCTGGGCGCAGCGAAAGTGCAGGCAGCGATAGCCTTTTGAGACGGCGGAAAGCCCTGGCCATTGAGGTCCTTCGGGGCTTTCAACGGCACCTCCATCTACTAGAGACCACGGAAGCGGCGCAGCTGTTGAACATAGTCGACGATCGTATTGCGGAAGTCATCAGTTCGGACTTTAGCTTTGCTCAGAGCGTATCGCTTTTCAGGGAACTGCCTGACGACTTTCCTTCGGCTGCTGTAGATATTATGCCCGATCCTGTGACCCCTCCGCTTGCTCCTTCTGAAGCTGCTATCCCTGATCCTGTGACTCCTCCGCTTGCTCCTTCTGATGCTGCTCCTTCAGAGCCATCTGTTGAGCGATCGAGGTCGCCGCCACGTGACGTCGTGATTCAGTGTCCTCCTAGCCCTCCGGAGCCTAGACCTAAGGTAGCTGGAGTTAGAACGCCAGTGCCACCAACTCCTAGGCCTCGGCATGCAGGCGTAAGAACCCCTTCGCCTCCAAAGGTTATTAAGGAGAACAGCTCAGGCATTGATTACCTCGTGATCCGGCCTAAGAAACGGCCTCAGCCTCGCCAGGACGATAGTTCAGGGTCCTTAGGGTATGAGTCTGAGTGTCCATCCGTTGCGGAATCTTTCAGTGAGCAAAGCTCGAAAGGAAAGGATAAGGGTTCGAGTGTAAGCGATTGGACGACCCAACAGTGGAGAGACTATAATAGGATTATTGGATCCGCAGGAGGCCGCTCCTGCTTCATCTTCTGGGTCTGCTTCGCCCGCCGCTCCTGCTGATATCATTGCTCCACCCGCTGTGCCATCTTTTAATGCACCGGTCGAGGAGGCTTTTGATGCACCGGACGTGCGCGAGGTCCTTGATGCACCCGTCGCGAAGCGCGTACTCGTGAGTTTGGATTTCCTTAAGGTTCTGGACCTTCACTTTGGTGACACGAGATTTTTTGCGACAGATCGGCGAGCAGTGCCCTGATCATCTTCGTCTGGATCCCATTGTTGTGAGCTACTCTGGTGTGGAGAGAGGCCGCCAGACGAGAGCCACGATGGGTCGTGAGCTGCCGGGCGTTCCCGTGGTCATTACCACCGGCGCTGTTGGGAAGCACGGCAAGGGAGTTGCCCTGGCGGATCTCGCATGCAAACGAAGCGCAGACTGCGTCTGCCACATCGACGATCGCTGGATATCGTCCAGGACGTACAGCGATCTGGATGCACTGGTTTTCATCTGCGATCAAACGTCTGAGTCTGGCTGTCCGAACTTGTCCAGCCTGTCGTCGAGTGGCTTTGCACTCTGTAAAAAGGCACTTTGTTCCGAACTTCATCAGAACCTGTTATCAGTCCCAAACTCCCTTGGTTGTGTGCTGCGGCCTTTTGCTTCGTGCTGCACCCCGGGGTGGATTCGTTGGATTGAGATTCTGGTTTCTAAGTTCTTCGGTCATTCACGGGATTGTGGTGTTGGCACTCCGCCACCCACACTCGGTTTGGTGCTATTGGTTCTGAACCCTGGTGTGAACCACGTGCGAGGTTGCAAAGTCTAAGATGCCAGCACCTTCCGGTAATCCAGTGACGTATGGGCCAGCACAGGAGCTACACCTGCATAAACATCAGCAACTGGGTGTCATTGTACAAGGGGTTGACCCACAGGTTCATTCCCAAGCATTGGCGCAAGCCCAGATTGTTGAGAGCAAGGCTGTGGCATATGTTTCCGAGGTTCAGCAACAGGCTGAAAGTCATGTTCAGGCGATGGCCGCCGACATGGAGAGTCAAGCACAAAACTGGTTCAAGCCATTGAGCAACAAGCGCAAGCTAGGGTTTCAGAGGTAACAGCAGGATCTGTATAGTCAGATTGCGACTTTGCAGAACGAAGTCAAGGCCAGTGCTGTTAACACGAGCGTACCTCAGATTCCATCAACCCAAAATGGCGCGGAAATTACCGAAGCGCTGAAAGCCATGGCATCCCAAGTAGGGCAAACCATGAATGAACTTAAGGAAGCTGTCATTGGTTCACCAAAGGCTAAAGGACGTAGCAAGGTTGCAAAGGCCCCAGTCCCGTACTTCAGCAGTCCTCCGCCATACGCGTGTGAGCGGTCCTCATCAGTGAGCTTTGATAAGTGGGCACGTTCTTCGCCGCCCATTGCCTGTGCTCCACCGCCATATGCCTGTGAANTCAGCAGTCCTCCGCCATACGCGTGTGAGCGGTCCTCATCAGTGAGCTTTGATAAGTGGGCACGTTCTTCGCCGCCCATTGCCTGTGCTCCACCGCCATATGCCTGTGAAAGGTTGCCGATGTCATCGTCATCGTCAAACACTCGTGCGTCGCCTGTGTTTACTACTCCCTTCGGGTTCGGACCTCCATTTCCTGGCATCGAGCGCTGCCTTCAGGTTTGAGGAAGAGGAGGATGAGCAGGATGATGAAGGCGAGGAAGAGGAAGGAGGTGATGATGGCGGTGATGATCCCAATGGCGACGACCCCGTCGTTGAGCCTAGGATTGATGATGGTTTTGATGCGCGACCACAGGCTAGTAATGATGGGGAAGATTTCGAGGCTGCTACGTACAAGTGCAAGGATCTTAAGGACCTGAAGATGCCACAAGTTCCAAAGGATAGCGTTGGGTTTCGGTTATGGCGAAATGCATTGCTGACACAGTACTCTGCGATAGATCGCACGGGCAAGGCTAGGATCCTTAGATGGCTACAGGTTTGCATGGGGCCTGAGGTTACAAACCGTGAGATTGCACAACTTCAGAATGACCCAGAACAGCTCCCGCAGTTGGATTCGTTCCTTGCATCGCAGATTTCGGATGCAAAGTACATGAAAGGAGAGTTCGGTCTTGAAGTGCAGGCATACATTGAAAGAGCCCATGCGCATGGTGTTTTGCCGTCTGGTAGGGCGATGCTCGCGATGCTATCGCGCAGGTTTCGAGTAGACCGGCTTAGAGGTGTTACGGTTACCCAGCAAACTTTGCTAGCCGTGACGTTGGACGGATTCTCATACAATCAGATGCAGACCTGTAAGGAAAGGGTCGAATATATTTTGAATGGGATTGCCCCAGAACACTGGCCGTCTGACGCAACCTTGTTTTCCTGGTTCTATGCTAACATTAAGACTCCTAGGGGAATGCAACGAATCATAGACAAGATCAAGGATTCAGCCCCAACTTCCCGACGCAGAACGTTCGGATGGCTCTGGGAGCAATTCTCAGATCACTTAGCCGAGCTACGTGAGGATGCCAACGAACGGGACTTCAGGGAAGCAATGCTGAAAGAAACCGAGGGTAAAGGGAATAAGACTACGGCAAAGCCAAAGGGTCATGATGCTAGCGCAAAGACAAAGTCGAATGCAACAGCAGTTCCCGCAAAGGACACCGCCGTTCCAGCAGCACCCGGAAAGCCTCCCAAAGGGACACCAAAAGGTAATAAGGCTAAAGCTAAGTCTAAAGCTAAAGCTAAAGGCGGAGCTAAGGGTGACGGGAGTGGCAATGATACAATGATGAAGGTAAAGGTAAAGGCAAAGGCAATAATGATCCAAAGCGTCCACCGCCAAAGGCGGATGCGAGCGCCAAGGCTAAAGCTACCGTGCCATGCGTGTTCTTCCCAAAGGGTACATGCAATAGGGGCAAGGACTGTTTCGGCTGTCAGCCAGGAAAAAAAGAATGTCCTGGCTCAGGAGCTTTTGGATCTTTGTGTCCACCAAGAAGCTTTTGTGGTCCAATACAAACAACGCCTCAACTGCGTTGCTGACGTGCTGGGTGAACTGAATCTAGAGCGAACACACCGCTTGCTCCAGACGGCTCCCGTCACCAACTTCATCAGTGAGAAGTCTTGCGCTGGATCGCACACACGCAGAGCCACGAATCACGGCATGCAGCCAAAGCGCCCGACTTTGGCGGCGCAGCACGTTTCGGCTGAAAGCAAGGCCATCCTGGACGCCAGCCAATTCGGAAAGCAGCGGACAACTCAGTGCAAGCGCCGAGCCGGGTCCCGCAGGATGCAAACGGCAGGTCGGCTTGGCGCAATTTCGTCCGGCAGCACATGTGCTCCAATAAGACATTGGCTGATAGCAGGAGGGAGCAGTAAATCCAAAGGAGCTTCTGTTTCATCAGCTGCAGTAGCAATGCTACTCCCAACAACGGCCGCCGGGAGAGCAGTTGAGGATGCAACACGTGTTGGCAAAGCCGCCACTCGNCTCCCAACAACGGCCGCCGGGAGAGCAGTTGAGGATGCAACACGTGTTGGCAAAGCCGCCACTCGTGGTTCTTACAATAGCCTGCTGCGGATTGGCTTCAATGCCGTTTGCAAGGTGCTTGCTGCTTTTGCCACTTTTGTCTGTTCGCTGATTGCACATGAAACATGGGCATCGCAATCCCTCGCAGCGCCTGCCATTCTTTCGTTGCCAGCCGGGGTTCAAAGATCTTCGGGTTCTGGCTATAAGCTTGATTGGATAGCCGATTCTGGTGCAGGTCGCAGCTTGACCTCTTTCGAGTCATTGAAGGCTCAGGGTGTTTATCCCGATGACCTCGTATGTCATGAGGACGAACCGGTATCCTTCGAAACGGGTAATGGTAGAACTGAGAGCAGTAGCATCAACACCATAGGAGCTATCTTTGGGCCTCATAAAAGCTATGTGCTAAATAGTTGCCCTACCGTGAGAAGTATGGGTGAAATCATGAATCAGGGCTTTGCCTTCACCTGGTTGCCTCACGAGTTGTCGTTCTTTGTACCAAAGGATGCATTGCAAATGACGGCTGACGGCTCGCGCGTGCACAAGGCATCAATGGTTGAAGGTGATGCCCCGATCTTCTCCGAAGATGTTCAGTTTGCTATGCCTGCCCAGAAGAAGCTGATGCATGACTCAGCTCGGTCGTCTAAGAAATCAAAAGACATTACTTTAAATGCAGGATCACGTGACATCTTCTTTGATCCTGGAGTTCCTAGTCCATCTGCTGCCGGATCTAGGGATCCAGACCCAACTGTAGAAGTAGAAGAGCCAAAAGGCCTCCGCCGAAGATCCTGATCAGATTATGCCACCACAACCATTACCACCGCCGGCAAAGCCACCAGGCGATGGAGCGTTGGCGGACTCGGCGAGAGAATCGAGTGAAGATGACGGGCTTGCTAAACACCGCAAGCTCGTGAAAGAGGCCCAGAGCCTAGAACATAGTAGATTGTCGCATTTTCCTAAGAACCCGGCATGCCCCACATGCCAAAGGAGCCGGATGTATCGCAAGCGCGTCGCAGCGAGGCGAGCGGACCCGCTAGCGGACCGCGGGATGCTACCCGAAGTGATGCAGTTTGGGGAAAGGGTTGCCACCGACTTCATCATCGTACGGAAGCTGAAGGACGGCAAGGAAAATGCCACACAGGTTGTACGGGGTGAATATTCGGGTTGGGCAAGGGCATATCCCATCGCAAAGCGTGACACAGATACGGTTTCGAGGAACCTTCTGTTGTTCTTAGGTCCGGCATATGATCGGACGACTGTCATATGCAAATCCGATCAAGCGATTGAGATTTTAGCCGCGTGTAAATGCCTAGGCGTCGTACATGAAGATACGCTTGAAAGCCGATTTCCCCATAATTCACAGCTCGAGCGCGACATCAGGACCATAGAAGAAATAGCCAGGGCTACGCACTTAGGTGCCGGATTGAGGTCGTGCCCGATCTCTGGCCACTTAGTGTTGACTATGCGGCCACAATGTTGTCCGCACAACATATTGCCGCTGGCAAAGAACAAACACGCCATTGCCTTGCAGTCGGCACTGAGTTTACTGGACGTAAATTGCTGTTGGGACAACTAGTACATTACCGGGTTGACCCCACGTTGCAGGACAAGATTGCTCCTTCAACTAGTCCGGGTTTATTCGCTGGGTTTCGATACGACTCCGGCCCGAAGAGCTTCAAAGGAGTCTTGTTCGTTCTAGACTATGAGAAAGTCAAGAATCGCACCCCTGGTTATGCAATCCCCACAGCTGTTCCTACTGAGGAGGTTTGGGTTGACGACAAACAACCACCACAACTGCCTCTAAAGCGTGCTGCCGAAACTGCATTGGCAAACTTTGATCAGCCGAAGCTTGAAGACATTCAACCGTTAGATATACCGTTTTCTGCGATTGATGGTGTCACCACGCCACGAACGCATAACGAGCACATAACCATGGATAGGGTTTACAAGTTTGGCGCCACGCCAGGTTGCCGAGGATGTGAATTCGAAGCAACCAAACATACACCGCTTTGCAGGGCAAGATTCAACGCATTGATCCGTGCCGATAGAATCGCCAAAGCTCCTAAGACACCACCTGTGGTTCCAGCTGAACCTGATGGCTCTCGAGCCACTGGGGATGCAGACCCAGGGGGGTCACATGAGGAAGCAGCGAGCGCTGAACATGTGGAGCAAGGTGCTGTTGGTAAGGTTGTTGATGCAATTGACTTAAGATTCCTTGAACGGCGCTCCGTGATGAATCACGCGAGGCGTATTGCAACAGCAACGGAAATGCCAGGCAAGAATGTGTTGTTTGAGTATGCTGGCCATGTGGATTCGAAGGCTGAACAGGCTGTCAGTGAGATAGGTGCAAAGTGCATAAAGTTAGCATCTGACGTTGTTGATCCGATGAATAAGGATCACGTTAAGCAGGTGGCGGGACAACTTCAACAGCTAAAGGGCTCGGATCTTTGGGTTAACTTGTCCTTCGTAGAGCGCCACAAAGGCAAGCATCAAGCAAACCGCAAAAGAGCGAAGATTCGTTACGCCACACATTGCCGTTGTTGCAACTTTGTCTTGGCAATCATGGCAGAGTAGCCGTAGAAGGGCCTAAGAGGGCGCATGTATGGAATCATAAGCTTTGGAAGTATTTTGAGTCGGCTAATGGCCTGAAGCGTATATCCTTCGATGGGTGTATGCTCGGCTTTGAAAGCGATCATTATCCGAAGCACTGCCCGCTCTGTGTTTCAACAAACAGCTTGAACCTCATACAATATTTGTCTCAGCACCAGTGTGATGGCAGCCATGCACACGAGCACCACAAAAGTGCGCAAAACGTGTGCGAAGATGCATACCCGATGCAGTTGGCCAAGACCATTGCGGAGGCTCTCTTTCCATCTCATGCATTCAAGAGCGTGCCACACATGACAGGTGCGTATGGCATGGTAACGCAAAAACAAGAGGTCTAGAAGCAGTCCAAAAGGAGGCCGACGGACTACGAGCCAACAACACGTGGGACGATCCCTCAGCTATCCGAGCCCAAAACCGAAAGATTAAAGTACAGAACTGCTTACCTGTGTGGGGTGAAACACATAGAATTAGAACCGCACTTACACAAGTGGAAAGGTAGAATTGTGTACCGTGGGGATTATGTAGCGGATGCTTCACATAATATTGTCTTGTTCGACGACACTGCGACGTCGCCCACAGCACTGACGTCACTGAACTTGACATTTTGGTTTGGGTGCAGACAAGGCTCAACCTTAACCTTTAGTGATGCTATCCAAGCATTCCTTCAAGCAAAGCTCGAAGAAGACACGTGGGTAGTTCTGCCGTACGACCTTTGGACATCTGACATGAGGGCGAAGTTTGAACCAAACGCCAAGATTGCCGTGAAGTTGTTGCGGAGCCTCTACGGCCATCCGCTTGCCGGCAAGCTTTGGCAAGAACACCTTGCCCAAAAGTTGCGGTCCTTAGGAGGCGAAGAGGTACCAGGCATCCTTCGAATTGGTTATTTTGTTTTAAAGGGGAGCTCTTAGTCTTGAACATATACGTAGATGACCTTAGCTTAGCCGGAAAGGTTGAGCTTCACCAGGAATTCTGGGAGCGTCTGCGCAAGCACATCAAGATTGAGCCCGAGACCAAGATAGAAGATGGAGCTAGGGTCCTTGGCAGAAACCACATTATCCATCGTAGTCCAAGTCAAACAACTGTCACTCTTGACATGCGTGCTTATGCTGAGCAGGTAGTTGAATTGTACTTGGAGTTGTCTGGTTTAGAACGTAAGAGGTTGCGCAAAGTACCAACGCCTTGCCTTTCAGAAGCAAGCATCGCAGACGATGACTTAGCTGAAGAAGGTGAACTTGGCAGTGTCGCTGCACGGATTCTTATGAAGATGTTGTGGCTAGCGCGATTATCACGACCAGACATGTACTTCATCACAGGAAGACTAGCAACCAAAGTCACACCTTGGACCCGATGGGAAGATAAGGTTCTGTTTAGGGCAATAAGCTATGTTAATGGCACAGTAGACTTGTGCTTAACAGCCTCTGTATCACACGATGAAGAGCCTAGCCTTCACGTGTACACCGATGCAGACTTTGGTAGCTGCCCTTTCACCAGTAAATCCACCTCGGGTATCCTTATCTGTGTAGCTGTCTTCTGGTCTTCACGCAAGCAGTCTTCCGTAGCGCGCTCAACGCCTGAGGCAGAGGCAATTGCCATGAGTACCGCCATGTTTTCTGAAACAATAAACATTCAGTCATTTCTGTAGTACTTGTTGGGTTACTGTTGTAAGACAACGTACCATCAAGATAACGAGACCTTACTTACGATTCTCGCTAGCGGATATAGTGCTAAGTTAAGGCATTGTGGCCGTGTGCACCGCATTAACATTGCATCAATGTCCGAGCAGATTGATGATGACTTCGTTGTTGCAACGTACTGCCCTACAAAGGAGCAGATTGCGAATGGACTCGCTAAGGTAATAAACCCTTGCGAGTGGCTTGCAATGCTAGTGCAACTAGGTCTTAAGCTTGTACCCAAGGAGGACAGAGCTTTCGTCATCTTAGCTGACACTGTTGCCCGTGCTGAAGCGCTTGCTGGCAGCCTGCCACAGCGCGTAAGCAAACAGCATCTAGTGCAACTGTTGTCATATCTGCCGCGAGAACAATCTGCAAGGGCCGATGCTGCAGATGATGTGCATTCTTTTGCATCAGGTGCCTTCGTTCACGGAGGGATCATTGGTGTAAGAAGCTTGACACGAATGTTTCCAAAATCAACTGCTGTAGTCACTAGGTTCTTTGGACAGTTAATGCCTCCGCATTCGTTTACCACCGTAATAGTACAGTTACAGGAAGGTGTAGTAATGGCACCGTTGCACAGGGACTCTCACAACGCACCAGACTCTAAGAACTTACTTGTGAGTTTGACGCCGTGCACAGAACCGCTGTTGCGGGTTGAGGATCCTGAAGGATACTCCCCATGCCCAGCGCCAGGCGTTAAGTTACAGGCCTGCGAGGTTTGACCCCAGGCGTTGGCATGCTTCCATTGCCACCAGCAATCCTAGTACAAGATTCACTGCAGTTGCACTCACCATCAGAGATGCAGATAATATCAGTCCTGATGACTGCCGTTTGTTGCGCGAACTAGGCTTTAAACTCCAGCAGCCGTAGACTGTTGTACATACAATCGTCTGTACAGGCTCAGGTGAGTGCCCGCTCATGTCCTAAAGGGGGGAGCTAAGAAAACAGGTTCCCCTGGGTATGTTTCCTAGAGGCGTAATAGGTGTCAGGTTAGGACAGATCGAAGACTCATGAACTGACTATTTGGCCCAAGGAAAACAAGTGCGTTTGCTGCACTTGTTAGTACTCCTTGTTTGAACACTCGTGTCTCGTGTGTTCTTCTTTCAAGTCTACCAGAAGGCACAAAGGCAGGAGAGCGAAATCAGAAATGTTGGAGAGAGGGTCCGGCGAAATTAAGCATCTTCCAGTACTCAGTTCGCCGCCGCCAACCAAACGACACAACGCCAAGTCTAGTCGACCAGACTCGAGTTCAGGCAACGGTGCTTAGTGGCGTGCTGGCAGTGATGGTCTTGCGGATGGTGAGTGGTAGCCGCAGTAGCAGTAGCAGCAGAAGCAGCAATAGCAGTAGCAGTATCAGCAGCAGTGGCAGTCACAGTAGGACTACCACTTCGACCAGGCCTAGAACCAGGACTAGGACTAGGACCAGGACAGTAGTAGGTAGTAGAAGTAGTAGTAGTAGTAGTAGTAGTAGTAGTAGTAGTAGTAGTAGTAGTATTCACTCATTCATGATCGCTGCACCGAAGTCTGATGCGATACGAGGACAAGCGTATAACGCTCGGCAACTTAGAGTTGCGTGGCCTTTACCACTCCTGTGGACAACTAAAGACTAGTCCATCTGATCNATGCGATACGAGGACAAGCGTATAACGCTCGGCAACTTAGAGTTGCGTGGCCTTTACCACTCCTGTGGACAACTAAAGACTAGTCCATCTGATCAAAGTTGAAGTCGAGCGAACATCCGGTGATCTGCTTCATTCCGCCTGCTGTGGTATCCTCAGCTTCATCGTCGCTGGTGGGCACTCCCCAGAGTCTTCCGACACAGAGAGCAGCAGTGCTGATGCATGACGGCCTAGCTGGCAGCTTCGTAGGCAAAGCAAGCGACGCGCCCCACAGACCCAAAACCAACCCCCCATTCTCGAGCCGAGATTGGGGGGTTGGTTTCGGCCATTTTTTTTTCCAGGCCCAGGCCCAACTGAGGCCGAGCCGGAGCAAGGAGGGCCGTCGCTGACAGAACTAGTTGAGCTAAGTGCAGCATTCCCTCGAAGCCTAGCGCCACTCGTGGTGGCTCAAGCTGTTGTCCGCCGCCGGAGCGGAAGACGCTGCCATAGTGGACCAGCCCTCGCACGGATTTGCCCGCTAGGGGCTGCAAAACTGGAGCCGGATGCTCACACAACAGACTGCGATCAGACTGGAGTTGCATAAAGCAAGAACATTAACAACTGTACAGGATGCAGAACGCAGAATGTTTCAGGCTCAGCGGATTGCATGATGTGTCCCTGCAGACCTCTACTCCTTGGCATGAGGCAGCAGCCGACGGCCATTGTGGAGGACCGGTTAGGGGGGCGGTGGGTCAGGGTCAGGATTAGGGGACCTAAGCAACCCAAGAACATAAGCGTTCTGATCTATGATGATTATGATGTTTTGATCCTTCACCTGTGCAAGGCGCGGCCGCTGCCGATCATTACAGATGTAGAACGCCCACGCAGCAGGCTCCCCATCCCTGTCCCGAGCTGGTTGATGCACCAAGATGAAAAATGACGAAAGCCACTCTGTACGGTAGCATTGCAACCTCAAGACCCTGTGATCCCCGAAAGTGCGGCACCCTCACGAGCTCGCCAGGNAAGCCACTCTGTACGGTAGCATTGCAACCTCAAGACCCTGTGATCCCCGAAAGTGCGGCACCCTCACGAGCTCGCCAGGCCTGCAGGCGATGCGGGTCATGTTTTTGCGTGCTGCTCCAGCTTCAAGGTTATAGCGCTTCAGTTGCAGGAGCAGAATGCCGGCCGACGACTCTAACGCAAAAACCGCATGCTGTCTGTGCCAATTCTGAATGACTGCGGATATAGTCTCGCCTGCGACCTCGAGAGGAAGAGGTGACAGCAAGGAACCTGACTCGACGCAGACATGTGGATTGACTAGCCGTGCTTCCCATCTCCCGCAAAACGCAGCCGGTTGAGCACGCTCCAGAAAGTGACAGAGAAATTCGCACACATCCTGCTGTCTATGCAACCCATCCCAACCCCTAAGGAATTGCGTCCACGGAATGCAATCAGGAAGATAAGCTCTATCCGAGGACAGTACGATCTGTAGCGCATGGCGCGCCCGACCATAGCACAGGGCAGACGCGTTTGCAATGCTGCCCAACCAGGCCAGGGCCTGTGCCGCAGAATTGAGGCAACAGAGGTTGCTGCGATTCTGCAGTCGCGCAGTGGGTAGGGCGTATGTAGTAATAGCACAGTCTTGCCCGGCCGATGTGCCTACTTCCACTCCATCTTCGAGGAGCGCTCGCGCTGTGCCCAGGTCGCCGCCCGAGCGGTCCAGTCCGTGTACGGCAGGGCCAGATATTGGCGCTCTAGGTCCTTGACCATCTGGGACTTCTGGCCCAAGCTTAAGCAGATCATAAACGGTACGACCTCGGCGGTGTGTTGAGCCTGTAGATCGCGCAGCGCCTTGAAGGCCGTCGCCACTCCCGGATGGGAGCCCAGCTGCAGCAGCGTGCCGAGGTGACGAATGGCATCCTGGTGGCTGAGCGGCTGCCGATTGGCACGTTCCACTGTGCGCGTGGTGGGGTTCCACTGCTGGTAGACCCAGTTCGGAGAGCTCCCGGCAGCTCGGCAGCTCCCTCCCGATGCCCTGGCCAGCTGATCCTCGTTCTGGGTCATCTCCTCGAGTCTTCTGCTCGCTTCCTTGACCAGGGCCATGAACATGAAAACCTTCAGACTGGTGTCCACTTGCTGTGCATCGAA
>BGNK01005336.1:0-24400 GCA_003297005.1 Symbiodinium sp. clade A Y106
GCACGCACGCACGCACGCGCACGCACAAACACGCGCACACACACACACACACATGTATGTACACACAAACACACACATGTATGTATACATATATATATATATAATATACATGTATATATCTATACATCTATCTGTCTATCTACCTATCTAACGATCTATCTAACTATCTAGCTATCTGTCTATCAATCTATCTATCGACCGATATATCGATCTATGGATCTACCGATCTATCGAAAGATCGATCGATCGATCGCTCGCTCGCTCGCTCGATGGATGGATGGATGGATGGATGGATGCATGGATGCATGGATGCATGGATGGATGGATGGATGGATGGATGGATGGATGCTGCGTGTGTGTAAGTATGTATGCATGCACGCATGCATGTATGCAGCTATGTATGTATGTATGCATGTATGTATGTATGTATGTACACAGAAATCTTCAGGTGATGGTCCATGCACGAGGGGTTACAGCTTCAGCTCATCTTAAACCACGGGCATCACAAGTCAATCACATCGCACACCCGAGCTCAAGTTATGCCCGAACTCCCAATCTCTATATTCCCTCTATCCTCCTGAGCCCTAGATTGGCACAACGCCAAGCACCTTAGAGTAGCAAACGAAACACTTGACCGGATTCCTGTCAGTTCAGAAGTCGTCATCCCGACCCCACTGCAATCTGTGACCATGAAGCCTCACACGCTAATTATGCGCAGAACCAGTATCCGTAAACCAACCCTAAACCCTGAACCCTGCTCCCGAAACTCGGGCTGTGCTAAGTGCCAAGGTGGAGAACTTTACAACCGGCGTGTCCAACCTCGCAACGAATGCTTCGCTCTGAGCATTTGTAAAGGGCTTAACAGCCGCAGGCTCCGGACCTCTCATGTATACAGTAGGGTTCTGGGTTCTTGTTAAGGGGTTTTGAAGTAAGGAAACCATATTATTTGCTCTAGATCCCTATTGTGGTACCTTAATCTAAGTTCCTTAACAAGAACCCAGGGTTTAGATTAGGGCTGCCAGGCCGAGCCCTTCTTGCTCTGGGTGGACCCCCCCATCTTCCAGCCGGGATCCTGATAGGTCATTCGTTGCACTGGCAGCGCATTCAGATATTTTTCGCTGAGAAACGTGCTCCGCAGCAACAGGGCCGCCCAAGACTTGACCAAAAAGCCTCGAAGTATGCCTTAAACCTGAAAACCCAAAACCTAGATCCTACACCCCAGAACCCAAAACTCAAGACTCAAAGTCCTAAGCCTTAACCCCTAATATAGATCCCTTAAATATTCTTGAAGGATACACACCATGAGCCCTAAACCCCACACCCTATATACACTCTATGAAGCTGTGCAGGTAGTCAGCTTCCCGGGAAGGGCTGCTTCCGCGGTGAGCGACACGGCGGAAGGTCCACAGTCAGCAGTGCCGTCCTTTTCGGGTTTTTGGGTTTGGGGTTCGGGGCTTAGGCTTTAAGGGGTGTAGGGTTCAGGGTTGAGGGCTTGGGGCTTAGGGTTCGGGGTTTAGGATTTGGTCCTTCAGGGGCTTCCTGTAAGCGTGCTATGAGGGATCTACAAAGGTACCAGAAGGCGTTTATGGGGGTTCTGGGGGGTACGCTGATGGGGCCTACATCATCAGCAAAATCAAGTCCCCTCTATGAGGCCATGAGGGAGCCGTTTCTTGGTACATTCGTATTGCATATTTAATTAAGGCCCCTTTAGTACATCCTTGATGAAGTCTTAAATGAGGTAGAAGGCTTGAAAATTCCACATGAATTTGAGGGCTTCTGCTATTTGGACCCTGCCGCAGAAGGAACCCCTGGTTGCAATTCTGTTTGTTCACGCTTATAACCCTTCGATCCTAGACTGAGTTTAGCCCAGGTCCCTAAGCCCTGGATTCTAGATGTTTTGCCGCCCGACAGGTGTCAGCAAGACGGCTCAGGCTATTGTGGACGCCCCAGCACGGGAGCCTCCATGTAACCCTCGGGAAGCAAGTGTGTGCAGTGTTACTAGCGATGCGTTCTCCCACTTCGTCCAGTGCTGTTGCAGCTGCTGCTGCTGCTGCTGCTGCTGCCGCGGCTACTAGTACGAGTACTATTACGAGTACGAGTACTAGTACTAGTACTAGTACTAGTCCTCTTACCACTACTACTAGCACCACTTCCACTTTCGGAAGAAGGGGCTCCGTATATACGGCACGCACCAGCACCCATGTTTTCTATCATTTTGCGCAGCGAGACTGGCATTGGTGTTTCGCTCAGGCCAGCCTTCCAGGCAAAGTTAAGGACCTGCGTGGAATGAATTGGAAAGAGCATTCTATCATTACTGTTATTTGGTGTTATTGTTATGTATATTACCACTATTGATTGCTACTACTATTTTTTGTCCCTATTCTTCGTTATGACCACTAGCCACATGTTGCCGTAAGATGGCGAGATTAGACGGTCACTGGTATCCGATGGCCGCCATGGCATTTAATTTGGACATTCAGGATAAAGCAGTGCCAGGAGGGTAACTTGTATGCGCTAACTAGAAAGTAGCAGACCTGGCTCGTTAATCGTGGATGCGAAGCAGTAGCCAGTGCAAACCAGGGATAGGAACGTCATTGGTGATGCATGGTAGGCAATGAGTGGGCTTTTGAGGTGCACGTCAAGATTTTTTCACAGGTTGCGAGAGTAGCAAGCCAGACTGACGCATAAGAAGCTGCGGCTCAGTGCCACCACCTTCAATGCTGCATAATCGGCTTTTGGCAATTTCTCTCGCTTCATGTGTTGTCGTCACATCTTAAATACAAGCTCTCCAATGTAGAGCCTGCGTGCCAATTTACATGAAGCAAGTTGTGTGACCTAGTTTTACGGTTTACAGCACCCTTGAGCTCATGTATAGTCCATCTTTGCAGATGGATGCCTCAGTTTTAAAAATGCAGTGAACTTTAACCTTTGGGCCTTAATAATTTCAATTCTAATTATTAAGGCTCCCATATCATGTGTGCAGGACAGCGCGACGAGCACCGTGAACAGCGTGACTTCCACAGCCACGAGCCCAACCCGAAGTGGGGCAACCACCTGTCCTCAAAGCAGTAGCCTGGGCTTTGGAGTATACTTTTTTCTTAAAGGAACCATTATGAAATAAGAGTGTATATATACTTTTTTCTCCCTGGTTACTTAAAAGCCCAGTAGCCGATGCTTTCTGCTTGACTTACGAGAGATGCACGTGCCACAGAGGGGGCTTATCATCGAAAGTATAGAGTTTAGGGTATAAACCTTGTTCAATAACTCAAGCTGTCGACGAAGGGCATGAAGAATATGCCCACGAGAGCTTTTCAGTCGTGCAGTACCGGTCTTGCAGCGTCAGCTTCAGGCGTTACCAGAGCTCCGCAGGCCAATCCGGAGGCCTCAAAACCTCTCACTCGAATGTCACTCCCTACTATTCCAAAGCATTTTGACATATTAATATGTCTCTGGATTAGGGTTTTGGCTTGGGCGCTTCCAGCCCGGCCAGCTTAGGTGGATGCTGTGGCGAGTATTCCGGGGAACGTCAAGAACTCTGTGCCGGTCTCAGAAAAGCGGTTCGGGATTTGCAGATTGGCCGGCAGTCGTCCTTGACTGGGATTTGCTTCGTAAGGTCAGTGCGACCCGCCGCAAGTACTACTGCTGCTGCTGCCACTACTACTACTACCGCTGCTCCAGCTCCAGCTCGCTCCTGCTCCTACTGCCACTGCCATTGTAACTGGTACTGCTACTGCTACTGCTGCTGCTACTACCATTACTACCAGTACACTACCACTACCGCGACCACGCCCCCGCCCCTGGCCGCTGCANCCGCTGCCACTGCCACTGCCACTGCCACTGCCACTGCCACTGCCACTGCCACTGCCACTGCGACGACGAAGACGACGAAGACTGCGACGACTCCGACGACTACGATGACTGCGACGACTACGACGACTACGACGACTATGACTACGACTACTTCGACGACTACGACGACTACGACGACTACGACGACGACTACGACTAGGACGACTGAGCAGCAGCACATCGCAACAGCAACAGAAACGGCCAACGCAACAGCCGCAGCCACAGCCACAGCTACTACAAGTGCAACAACTACTACTACGACGGCGACTACGACGACGACGACTACTACTACTGCTACTAGTACTACTACTGCTGCTACTACTACTACTACTGCTATTACTACTACTACTGCTACTACTACTACTACTACTACTACTACTATTACTACTACTACTACTACTACTACTAGTCGCGGCCGTGGTCGTAGTCGTGGTGGGTGGTTGTCGTCGTCGCCTTAGTCGCAGCAGTGGCAGGAGTTGTTAGAGGCATCATGCCGGGGCTTCGTTGTAAGAGGTCAGCTGCCGGCTTATGAACTTCGGGGCAGGCCTGCTTTGCCCCTTACTGAGGTCGATGGCGTGACGAAGACTGTCGGGGCCCTCCAACGTGATTCCGCTAGATTTCTCGAAAAGCCATCATCACGGCTTCGATCGTACTCCAGCAGCCGCCTCCCTCGAGCATGCATTAGCTTGACTGAGGTGGATGATGTGCTGAGCGCGCCCCGAAAGGTGCCATGGTGGCTTTCGAGATGAGCCTGCTGTGAGTCTGAGCCGGCTAGTAGGGATTAAGCTCAACAGCCTGCATTCTTGGACCCTTCCGAAGGTCAAGGAATCTGTGGACAACACGCTGAATACAGGCCAGAGCCGCGGTGTGCCGTCTGTTTTGTGCCAATGTTGCAGCTCCTGATGGACAACCTTTATACCTTGGAAGCACCAGAACCGCAGGAAAAAGCATCGTCGACGGAGTGGCTGGAGCCCGGCCCTCAAGACTCGTCTGTTGTATACCTTGCAGACATGTAATGCAGTTGTGTTTTTGTAATTGCAGTCACGACCTCTGTCGTTTTCGTAGTATGTCTGACTTAACGCAAGTTTCCTTTCCGAGAGTATTCGGTGAACTAATTCAATATGTGTTTGTACATTTGTTCATGCTTTTTTGTTTTGCCGGCTGAGTCATCACTGCACAAACTGTATTGTTACTGCGTCGTTGGGCCAACGGCTTTATGGCCCTGGATTTGCAAGTTATGTGCCCCGAGCCCAGAAGCCTTACCGCTGAACCTCAGATTCCCAAGAACTAAACCCTAAGTTTCCAGCTAAAAACCGAAAACAACTCTCAATGCACAACGCAAAGCCTCATTAGATCAACTGCGTCCGATGGACGACAAAAGCCCCCAAAACTCTAAACCCCAACAATGGGGGACGCAGGTAATGTAGGACCTTGACATACTTTGACCATCAGCCGTGCCACGGCAGGCCTTCTCCATGATCGCTGGCGGTTTCTCTGAACGAGCCTCAGTCAGTGGAGTGCCAGTGCAATAGCTTCGGCCGACAGTTGGAGCTGTTTCGGGGTTTGAAGGTTTGAGGTTTGGCAAACTAAGGTTGAACTTCCCTGGGGATCAAAATAGCCCAAGAACCTTATATAGTATGGTCTTTGGGCCCAACAGCCTTAATATATGAGTCCTTAGATCCCTAGGGCTTGGGGCTTAAGCCATGGAGCTTGAGTTCGGGCTTTGGATTTGGGGGTGGAAGGTTAAGGGTCCCTAAACTCGAAATCCTAAGGGAGTTCAAAAATACCACTAGGCCCTCAACCGGAAACCACAAACCCTAAACCCTAAATCCCAAACCCTAAACCCCAAACCCTAAACCCCAAACCCTAAACCCCAAACCCTTATGGAGTGCACATCCTGAATAAGGATGGACTGTCGTGCGAGCGAAAGGCCACTGCACTTAAAAAAAAAACCCAAACCCTACACCCCAAACCCCAAACCCTAAACCCCAAACCCCAAACCCTAAACCCCAAAACCTAAACCTATCCAAGGCCGTGGCTAATGCCGTCCAGGGCGCACAGGAGCTCCTGGCCAAGGCTACGCCTCCTCCGCCGCCGCCCCCGAAGGTTTCGGCCCCGAAGGCTGCCCCAAAGGCAGCGGCGAAGAAGGCCCACCTTTTGGGGCTCGGGGCAGATCAGGGAACTTAGTAGGTCAGGTCATATGCAAGAATAGGTTCAATCAGTACCTTCATTCGGGTCAGAAAGAGTTAGAACTATATGACATATGACTATATAGTTACCGTACCTGCCACACTTACTATGTCCTGTTGATCCTCTAAAGTGTTACTATGAGTGTAAAGCTGACTGCAGGGGCAACAAAAATCAACTCAGATCATGTCGCGCATCGCATGTGGGGCGTCGAATTTCCGACGCCTGGCCCCAACACGTAAACCCTAAACCCTGAACGCCGAACCCCGAACCCCTAACCCCTGAACCCTAATGCTTTCGCTGTAAACCCATGCCCTCGACCTCAATCCGCAAACCCTAGACCTGAAACCTTAGAGTGGCAATAGAGATCATACCAGAAACTTGTAGCCCCCCTCAAAAAGATCACTAAACTGATAAACAAAAGATACCTCAAACCCTAAGCCCTAAACCCCTAAACCACCCTATATCAATTAAGGCCCATAAACCCTAAACCCTAAATCCCAAAACCTAAACCCCAAACCCTAAACCCTAAACCGTTGATATAAGGCCCGTGTAGAAACGGCACTCGCCGTTGCAGGAGATCGACCCGGCCGAGGCTCAAAAAGCCGATTTCAAGGCGGCTCGCGGTGGTTGGGGGAAGCTGGGTTGGGGGTTTAGGGTTCAGGGTTTAGGGTTTAGAAGTTTAGAGTTTAGAGAGTTCAGGGTTTAGGGTTTAGAAGTTTAGACTTTACAGGGTTCAGGGTTTAGGGTTTAGAAGTTTAGAGTTTCTAGGGTTCAGGGTTTAGGGTTCAGGGTTTAGAGTCTATAGGGTTTAGGGTTCAGGGGGTTTAGGGTTGAGGGTGGGGTCTCGGGAATAAGCAACGGATGAGCGTTTCAAGGGAATGCAGGGCTTCATACCAACGTCCTTATAGGGATTGAGGGTCCTCATAGAGGGGCCTTAAGAATTATTAGAATAGGGTTTGGGGTATATTATACTATACTTATAATAAGGAACCCCTAAAACCCCATTCTAAGTATTAAGGCCCCTGCATTATGTTTGTGGCAGATCTGTGGGTATGCTTGAGACAGGACGAGGCTCTCGGCAGGCAGCCAGAGGGATGAATACAGCCAGCAAGCATAGTCATAATGATGATCTAGGCTCCTGAGTAGTAGCCTTTTGCACTTTGTTTGTGGGTTCCCGTATTCAAGCCGAATAGTAGGAGCAAGGGTACCCTTAGGGTAAAGGAGCTACTCAGGAACCTAGTGGTAACAATGCCCTGGTCATGATAATGCCCAGTGTTCTCCCTTTGGGTTCCATAGTGTGTTGTAGTAGGGTCAAATTAGTTAGGCCTCTGCAATAGATTTTGGGTCTCAGCATGCCTTAGCTTTCAGATTGAGGAAGTGTGCGACTTCTCGTGCGGGTATGGATGGCATGCCAGTTAGCCCACAACCACTGGATCCTTGAATCCACAAATTCGCCCCAATTAGGGTAGCCCTTGAAAGCACATTGCAAAAACAGTCGTTACACAGGTTTGATACAGGTCGAACTATACGACGGCCTCAGCGACATACCCCACCCCACATCCACAAATGTCGACACCCTAGCGCCCTCCAGCCTTAGCGCCGCTTCCCCCATGCAGGCAGAGCAAAGCCTAAACCCTAAACCCTAAACCCTAAACCCTACTAAAACCCTAAATCCTAAACCCTATACCCTAAACCCCTAAAGCCCTAAAACCTAAACCCACATGGCCGGTTCCATGCAGGCAGAGCTGGAAAAGGAAAGCAAAGCCCAAGAGGCGAGCAAGGACGTGGAGCCAGAGCCTCCGATCTCTCGTCATAGAGTCAAGCCCCTCTTTGGGGGTGCTTATAATATAAGGCTTGGGGTTCCTTTAAAGGGTTACTATAAGAGTACTATAAGGGTTCCTTAAAGGGCTCTACAAGGGTTTAGAGTTTCCGAAAATTTGGGGTACCTTAATAAATATCCTACTATTAGGGCACTATATGAGGGGTCCCTTCTTTTCGGGAACTCCCCTATAGAACCCCGATAGAAACTTGTATAAACCCTTCTGCATACTGTTCTGGATCAGAGGGTCCGTTGCGGGGTTTCGGGGCAGACATAAGCAGGTTTGCTATGATAGAATGCAGAGCTTGGTACTGCTACCCGTTCAGTTGCCACAATAGTTCACGGCAGTATCGCAACAGTACCCGTTCAGGTTGGTGCAAGCAAGCGACCAAGCAAGCAAGGCAGGAAGAAGCAACTAACAACATAGCTAAGTAGATGATCAGACAAGCCCTAAACCCTAAACGCTAAACCCCTAAACCGTGTGAGTGAGGGTGTAAGTAGGCAGATTTCGCAGAAGCAGCAGAAGTCAGAAGAAGGCTCAGGGATCGGAGGAGCGTAGACACAATCTGCTTGATGGCTTCTGCTGTTGTGCTCATGATTGCTGTTTGTGCCTGAATCGTTTCAGAATCATAAACCTTAAACCTTAAACCCAAAACCCTGAACCGTACCCCCCAAACTTCTAAACCCCCGGAACCCAGCTTCAAGTGCTTGTCTGAGGCCAGAGAAAGCCTAGGCTGAAAGTGAGGCTCCGCGGAGTAGCGGGTGCTTGCATAGGTGCTATCGGTATTTGAATCTGCTTGTGGTTGGGACTTTAGGCTGCTGGGAGTTAGTAAGTACGGTTATGAGCACCTTAATTATTGGGGTTACACGAAATTTTTTGTCTAGCTACCTTTTTTGAGTTTATAGCCCAAGCTACCAAGTCCCATGACCCTTTAAGTAGGGCTTGCAGTCATGAGTCTAGGGTCCAGCATGTCGGGTTAAAGCTGCAGAGTTCGGGCTTTTAGCCGTCAACGCCCGAGAGGCTAAACCTTAAACCGAGCTGCATGAGACTTGGTATGCCGTTATTGCCATGACAATGAGGTTCATGAAAATGATGACAATCGGGATAGTCTTTCCTAGAACCCTAAATCGAGAGAAACCCTCCGCGAAACCCTAAACCCAAAACCCGACGCGTCCACCCTACCCTGAAACCCCAGAACCCAAACTCTAAACACTGCATCCCGGAGCCAATGCCTCGTAGTTCGCTCTTCCGGCCCGCCGGGTGGGAAGTAGCATTGCTCCTGCTGAAGCGGGAGCCTCTGCCAACCTGCTGCCTTCCACTCCCAGCTTGTTTAGGCCTCAGGGTTTCAGAGTTCATCGAGTCCCTGCGCTCTAAACAAACCGCGATTCCGATGGGATAGCGATGAGCAGGGCTTAAAGCATCTTATCTGGGATTAAAACCTTATAACTATGTACCACAAGCGACTTGATCATGATACTCTCGGGATGAGGACGTTTGATCATCGGTGGTTTGGAGTGAAGACATCCTGGGGTTTACTGAGTTGAGTTTTAGGGTGTAGTGTTTAGGGTCTGGGGTTTCAGGTGAGGAGCTTGTGGAGTTGGGTTTTTGGGTGTGATAGGGCTTTGGGAGTTAAGTGTTTTTGGATGTCCAGAGCTTGCCGGGGTGCTGAGCCCGAACCCTCGACGCCCTCTAGAGAAGCCGGGCAGAGTCATTGATTGAGTGAGTTGAGTGCTTGCTCCCTCGCATCAACTCGCATAGTGTAAACCTCAATCTACCTTTGATGCCAGTTCGAACATTTCAGGCCCGTACAGCAAGGCTCAAGGTTTATCGCGCAAGACTCCGAGACCGCTGCGGCCCGGGCAGGGAGCATGATGAGCATGCCGTTTTTTTGCCTTCCCCTTCGCAGAAAGAGGATGGCTCTGTCAAGTAGGTGCTTGGATGGGCCTGGCGTCTGTGCAGAAGCCCAAAACCCTCCAATAGTACAGACTTTCCTGAACGGCTTAAACCACACAACGGATGCTCACCATATGAAATCCTAAACCGCAGGCCAACATTTTGCCAGGTCAGCTACCACTACTGCTACCACTACCCAAGCGAAAGAATGTTAAATTCTAAGGAACACCCCAAAATAGTATAGGTACTTATTAAGGCCCCTATATCTCATTACCCTTATTATCCCTTATAGATCCCCTTTAAGGAATCTTATTCTATTTATTAAGGCCCCTCTGTCCTAGTACCCTTACAGTAACCCCGTGAACCCTAATATAGTACCCTAAACAGTACGGTACCCCTAATTTTCGGAAACCCCATTTGATGCATTTCCAGGTCCCTCTGGGTGATGAGTCTTGGGGGGATTGATGGTTGCAACTGAAGCACCAAGGGTTTAGGGTTTAGGGTTTCAGAACTCCGTGAGATTCATGTCATGGCCAACTCATGGCTTGCGACCTTTCATCCCCCCTTCTGTATGCGAAGCACATACATGCGTTCTGCTCACAATTTTCCCACTTTTCTAAAGCATTTCAATTCTGCGCAGCTTGCTTGTTTGTGCGGTTTGACCAACGGCACCGTCGCAATTACATCGATCCGGACCCAATTTATATATATATATATATACAGTATACATGTATATATATATATATATATATATATATATATTTGTAAATAACAGGTTCATTTGTAGCTAAAGGAGTTTTGGAGCGTAGCTACACGAGTCATAAGCCTTCCTTCTATTTACGAAAGTTTTCTTCGGAAGCAGTTGGTCAGTCATGTCTGCGCAGAATGCTCGCACAGACTGCACACTCGTTTCGATGAAAAGGACCCTGCGATGGTTTGCAGTCCTTCTACATGCCAGTGCAAACCCTAAACCCTGAAACCCTCAACCCTTTTTTAGCCCAGAAACCCTAAATCGTAAACTCTTTCTACACCCCATCAGTGACTACGAGGATTGATCAACGCAAGGAAACCTTCATGGCTTGTCTGAGTACGGCCCTATCATAGGGGTCTGAATAGTTCATTAGTGTAGCGGCCTAAATGATTACCAAGACTACTTTGGGGTTCCTTATTATAATTATAGTATGATGGCCGCAAAACCCTATGCTAATTCTTTAACGATTAAGGCCCCTATATTGGTTCATTAGTGATAGTATCAGCTTGTAGTTCCCATACTAATTTTCCTCGTCCAGACCTCGTTTGGCTTGAGAGAGTAGCTTCATGCTCACAGAAATATGCTCCAGCTGTGAGGACACCGCACATGCCATACTTCGATGGAGCTTTTGGACCAATTCCCGTTATGGGCCCTCACACCTTGCCTTGAGGAGCCTCTGCGAGCTCGCCTTCAGCACCAGTGATCCTACCCATCAAGAGTCCAACACCCCGACCGTTAACCCCAAAGCCTAAACCCCTATAATACCTATACCCTGACCCCTCAAAGCCCAAGGGGCCTATACCCTTAACATAAATCAAAGAGGGTAACCTTTCGCTCTTCTACCCTCAACCCCCTGAGCCCCAGGAGCCCCAGACCCCCTGAGCCCCGAAACCCTGGCCTCCAAAACTCGGCACCCTCCCTACGAAGAAGCCCCTGGAAGAGAACCAGTCGTAAAACGGAACGTTTATGGAACTCTTAAAAACCCAAGAGGAAGCCGTAACGGCCCTAACACGAACTTATGTGGAACCCTTAAAAGCAACTCGAAAGGAAACCTCAAAGGCCCTTAAAGCCCTAAACCCGAGCCCTACAAACTCTCGTTCTTGCCGCCTCCCCCCTGCTTCCCCCCGAGCAGCCATGGCGTCCTCAGAGTTGCTTGGCGCGCTCAATCGGCGATGGCCCGAGCACCAAAACGCCTAAACCCCCGGGTCGGTTTAGGGGTTTCGGGTTCAAAGGCGTTAGGGCTTTCATATTTGTAAATTTTTGGGGGTTGAGTTCGGCCCTTGGCGCAAGTGCCTTCAGCATGATAATAGGGTTTCGGGGTATACAAAACAAGGAATACGATAAGGAACCCGAAGGAGCATAAGTAAGAAGTGGAGAAAGGCCGTACAAACCTCTCCTGAAGTCGGCACCAGACGCCCCCCAAACCTCCAAAGACAACGACGAGGCGCCGGGAGATGGCGGAAGCTGCTGGTGCTGTTTTCGAGGTGCTTTGCTTGCTAGGGGGATCTTTGTTTAGGGGTCTTTCCTCTCCGGCCCTAGGGTTTGACAATGGTATAATGGGTTACTTAATATTCACATGTATGCATGTATTTGTGTATGTACGTATGTATGTATGTGTGTACGTATGTAGGAACTTGTGTATGTATGAACGCATATCTGATGGTGCTTGCATGTTCTTCTGCAAGCATGTGTGTGTATGTGTGTATACACAGAACAACAGCTGGAAAGATTGTCACTAGTTTGGATTTGGTAAAAGTATTTGGTTGTATCACTACTACTCCCTTTGCTTCAAATTAACCGTTGCAAGCACCATGTTTATTTTAGCAGGACTTGTATATACTTGTTTTTACTTTTGTGATCTTCACGGCTACTATCACTATCACTAACCACTAGACCTTGCTTCGACTGCAACGAGTGCTGTTACTGTTGGTACTACGAGCTTTGTTCGAGTTACTTCACTTCGGTACATATTGTGCATGTTCACACGCCTGCAATCTTCCATCATCGGATGAGTTGCACCTGGCAGCCTGCCCTAAAACTCTGAACGATGATCTGAACATGAACTGTAAATCTTGAACCAAGAACCCGTAAACCCCTAATTCCTAAACCCAGACCTCTGAGTCGGACCCCACAATCCCAAGTCTGATCACAAAAGCACCATAGCACATCATAAAGTACCACAAACAGACCTGGAACAACAAATGCTGCTCTCTGTTTAGGGATCTCCGCGGGCCTCGGCGGCGGACACGGTCTGGGCCAACCTCTCAGGGCCATTTTCTCTGGTTTTTGAGATATGTCCCAGGTTGGTCTGGGTTTTTTGTTTTTTTCGGAGCATTGGTGTTCTATTTCAGCGGTTTTTGAAGGTGTGTCTGTTAGAAAGAAAGGGCCTTAGCAGCTTTTTTGTTTGGGTTTCGGTGGGTTTCGGCAGGGTTCATAATGGTTTCTTTCGGGCTCTTCAGAGCCCGATACACCTCAACGAATGTATGTTTCGGAACAGAAAGAAGCCTTGTATGGGTTAAGCAATTTTCCTTACTGGGGGTGTTTAAGTCATAGAGTCATAGAAGAGGCACGACATATTTAAGGACTATCCTTCAATGCGGAAGATTTCTGGGCCTTAGATGGCGGAAGCAGTGGCAGCAAAGATGACACATCAGTGCTTTCAGCACAGGAGACGTTAGGGAAGGTGTTGCGGTACACGGTGAGCACTTGTATGAGGAATGCGACACTCTTCATCTGAGCACGCAGCACACGAGGTGTATCTGACCCAGGATGACCCATCAACTCGGATATTCTATATGCAGCAGAGCTCTCTACCACAACCGTCAAATCCCAAGTCCTTTAACCCCGGGGCCCAAACGCCGAAACTCGAAACGATGCCCCGGACCGCAATGGGATCTCGTAAGTTGCTTTAGCCTGGACCTTGAGTGGGAAAGCTTGAAACCCCCAAGTGACAGGATATGACGTGCAGTGACAGTGGCAGCAGTAGTAGCTGATGGTGTAATTAGAAACACTCGTATGCCCTAGTCGTAGAAGTCGACTCCCTCCGCCTCCTCCTCTCCAGCTCCTCCTCTGACTGTTACACGACTACGACGACGACAACAACGACGACGACTACTACGTGTGATACTCATACGGAGGAGGGACATTGCGCAGCAGGGTTGCACTAGGCGAAGGAAGGAGTGGAGAAGCAGCAGCACCAACACTGAATATCAATCCCTTCACCAAGGACAAGCACCACGAGACGCAGTTCACGCCAAAAGGCAAACATCGGCTGTCCCGGCCTTGGCACCAGGCTTTCGATGAGGGTTGCTGTAAGGGTTCCTACCAAGGTTACTACACTAATTGTTCTGTAAGATGCCAGAATCTAAATGTGAGGTGTTCAACTTATATGGTCTTGTAAACTGAAGGCTGTAAGCCCTGAAGCCGTGAGCAGAAGGGGTGACAGCCTGTTTCGCAGTTTTCACGGACATCGAAACCCGGCAAAACCTGGCACCGTCAGAGATGGATTAGGGTTTGGGGATTTAGGGATTTAGGGCTTTAGAGAATTAGGGGTTCAGGGGCTAAGGTTTAAGGTTTAGGCTTTACGAGCTTCGCGTGCCATGTGCCAGGCCTGATGAATCCAGGATGCAGAGAATTGAGCAGGCACCCGCTTCTAAGCTACTTGCAGATGGTTTTACACCCTAAACCCCAAACCCCTAAACCCCTAAACCCCTAAACCCCTAAACCCCTAAACCCCTAAACCCCTAAACCCCTAAACCCCTAAACCCCTAAACCCCTAAACCCTAAACCCTAAACCCNCACCGAAAACGTTAATCTGTCGACATGCCAAAGACAACCGCTTGCTTGACGATGCAGGTCCAACGTGCATTGTCCTGATTGACCAATCCTAAACCCCTAAACCCCTAAACCCCTAAACCCCTAAACCCCTAAACCCTAAACCCTAAACCCCTAAACCCCTAAACCCCGAAACCCCGAAACCCCTAAACCTCTGAACCCTAAACCCCTAAACCCTAAACCCCTGAACCCTAAACCCTAAACCCGAAACTACAGGGTTTCGGTTCAGTGCGAGGCCTCGGGGGCTTAGGGTTCAAAAAGGAGGTAGCGCTCCCATACTCAACCCTTTCTTGCAACCCTTATAGTAACCTTCGTAGTAACCATTGTAGATCCCTTTAAAGGGACCTTCAAAGTAGCCTTTATAGATTTTCGTTAAGATGCCCTTAAAGGAACCCTATATTAGGCGTGAGACTTGGCAGGGCTTTCGGAGGCTAGAGCGAACGTCAGCTGAGGGCCGAAATAACGTTTCAAGAAGGCTTCCCACTAGACCCTAAACCCCTAAACCCCTAAACCCCTAAACCCTAAATCCCTAAACCCTAAACTCCCTGAGCCCTAAATCCCTAAACCCTAAACTCCCTGAACCCTAAATCTTAGACACTAAACCCTGAACCGTAAACCATAAGTTTAAACCTTAAACCCTAAACCTTAAACACCATAAACCCTGCACCCTAAGCCTTAAACCTTAAGCCCTAAGGTTCCCAGCTGGAAACAACCTTAATAACAATGGCGTGTAAGAGGAGCTTTCGTGCAAGATTCCTTAAATCAGAATTGCCTGGACCCAAAAGTATGTAGAATAATAGCCCTTTATAGGTTTTGGGCCATTATTTACTTACTTTTGGGGGTCTAGGTGGTGGTCATGCTTGACAGAATTTTCCGTGAATTGATGGCGCTGGGGTCTCTGAGATGCCTCTCGGTGCCTGTAATCCGGGCTATGTGAGAGGACCCGCTCTTTGAAGTAAAGCAGCTAAACCCCTAAACCCCTAAACCCCTAAACCCTAAAACCCTAAACCCTAAAACCCTAAACCCTAAACCCTGAAATAAAGCCCACCAGGCGGAGGAGGAGTCGGCAGGGACCATCACCCCGCCGGAAGAACATTCACCCCCGCCTGGCAAGGCGATGTGTTGTCCTTATTCTAGGGGCCTCAATAAGTAGAATAGGGTTCCTTTAAAGAGGTCTATAAGGGTTCGTTTCAAGAGGTCTATAGGGGCTATTATGAGGATTTAGTATATGTATGGGCCTTAATAATTAGAATAGGGCTTGGGGGTAGATTACAGTATAGTTAGAATAAGGAGCCCCCAGGATAGTGTAGGTAATTATTTCGGCCCCTATATTCTTTTTGATAGTACTATTACTATGGCTGTCGTTATGTTCATATGCATTAGTTTTGCTCATGAATGTTGTCATTAGCATTGTCATTGCCACTGTCTTTGTGAGTCGTATTATGTTGTTGGCAAATATCATTGTAATCTTTGCTTTTTGTCGTGAGTCTGGGTAGTTCTACATTTTGATGCTGTTTTCTTCGTCCTGAGCATACTTATTCGTAGAGTCTTCTTCGTTTGCTCAATGGAAGCTGTGACAGAAGCGTTTCGGGTTATGAGACCTGCTCGGGAGTCCCGGGTTGCGGGGGGAAGAATTGAGGGTTTAGGGCATGGAGGTAGGTTTGGAGGCTTGATGAGTTGATTGTGGCTGATCGGGTTTTGCAAGCCTGGGCTCTTGGCGTTGGAATGTTCAAGTGCTCTTGGAAGTTGGAACTTCCACGCCCCCCAGATCTCCAAGCAAGACTTACATAAACACAAAGCCCTGAACACTAAGCCGTTCTTGAAAGGCTTGAGGAGGCTTCCACTGTTGCAGGATGGGTCGGGATTTGCATGCGCCCACAGGGGGATGTAATGTGGTAGTCATGAACTGGTAGCATCGTTCTTGCTGTGACTTCGAGGATGCGACGGTCGCAGGCTCGTAAAGACAACAGCCTGCATAGCCAGATTTAAATAGTCGTCTAAGTCTCTATATTGATTAATGAATATGTCCCCAATGAGTGGCACAGCGCAAAAGACGCAAGCGAAGCAAATTGACACAGTGAGTTCTTAAGTGCAACAAGCAGCTACACACTCGTATGCCGTGGCTTGATGCCCGTCGTCTTGCCAGTGCGGAAAACGCTACGATTGCTCACAGGTCCGCGCCAAAGAGAGCCCCGCTGAAAAGGCGGCGCGGCGTGCGCGGGTCGGGTCCCTAGCGCAGCAGAATAAACTTTAAGGACCCCGCAGCCTCTAACTCTATACCTCCCGGAACTTCGAGCCTAAATAGGTTAGTAGTATTAGTAATTAGTATTAGTCGTGTCTGCGGAACTGCACTCTGCTGGCTGGGTTTAAGGTCCTGTCAGGTTGAGCTTTTGCTAGTTACTTAGCCTCGCTCCTTTTTTTGGTGGGGTGGGGGGGGATTCTGGGCCCGGAATAATTTGAACGCCACCTCTTGTATTCTCACCCCATCTCACCCTATCCTCAAATCTTGCTTTGGCCATTCTAGCTTGGAATCTCCACGCAATTTAAACTGGCCTTGCGCCCGGACATTCTGCCCCGCGGAATATTTCTTTTTATCGTCACCCCTTGTATTAAAAAAACCACTCCAACTTTCAATCTTCTTGGAAAACCCAGAGTCCCTAAGCTACCCCTAAGCTCCGACCCCGGATCCCAAACCCGAAACCCTTCCCTAAACCTTAGCCCTCATCCCTCATCCCGACGTCCCAAAGCCTAAGTCCGGAGCCGGGACGCAGCCTGGAGCCACCCATTGGCAGATAAGGGGACTCTACAGGAGTCCTTGAGGTATGGTACGGTTCGCTTTGAGCCCGCAAGCAGAATATACTTGCAAACAGCTTCGGGCACGTGGCACCCTAAACCCTAAACCCTAAACCCTAAACCCTCAACCCTGAACTGTAAACCCGAAAAACCAAAGCCCTCAACCCTCCAAGCCCTGGCTAATCCTCTAAGTACTTGGAGGGTCATGGGACTTGGTACGTATGGTTATAAGTACCTTCATTGGGGCTATACGTGATAATAAGTATAGTTACCTGCTTACCTTATAGCCCTAGGGCCCCGAAAAAGCAAATAAGCAATAGGGATATCCCATATAAACCCCCCTCATAATGAAACCCACTAAGGTAGGGATATCCTTATAAAATGCTTATGCTAGTTTCTAAGTCCCATGATCCTTCAAATACAGATGAGCCAGGTTTCCGACTTCGGAGGCCCTCCTGCAACCGAGCCCCCAGAGAACGACGAGGCTGTGGAGGCCCCGGCACTGTGGTTTGAGGGTGATTTCTGACGGCCTTAGAGCCCTAAACCCTAAACCCTAAACCCAAAGCCTTCATTAGTATTACGATGTTTATCATCATCTTTGTCGTTCTTACTTGTATTTTTATTTTCGACCTTTGTAGGTCCCATGCTTTCCCGCTCGTCCCTAATAAAGAGACCTTCGAGACCCAAGGAAGAAACAATGAGATATTACAATGTTGTATATGACGCCGATAAGAACTTTTACTTCAAGAAAAAGTCATTTAAACAAATAACGACTATAGATACCGTAAGCGAAACTAGTTCTGATATGTCCAGACATTGCTGTAAATGTGACTTAAATGATAGCATTGGCTACGTAAGGTCGATCACTAAAGATTGCCGAGAATGTCAAAGAATGAGATTTTGCTTGAAGAACACAATAAGACTAAACTTAACTGAAGATGTGTATGATTTAGTTTGTAATTTCTTTTCGCGTTCCAAGTGTAGCAAGATACATAGTGCTATTGACGAGTCTATTGAACGACCTTCAAACATTGTTTTTCATCAGATTTAATACATACCCGTCTAACGAGTGTATTCAAAACGAAATAAACAAGGACAACCATAAATACACAAAGAAATGAACAGCAAGCTGACTTTACTGTATGATAAACTTTTGAATGTAGAGTTTATACATGACATGAAGTATGACGCTCGTAGAAACAACCCTGACGAGTTACATGACTACTTCAATATACTGGCAAGTGTCATGTACTAACACGCTGGCGCACATGAAAGTCATCATTATCTTTATGATTGCGACTTTGGATTTACCATCTTGTTACAACTGAATGAGGACTGGTTTCAAAGAAGATGACGACAGTGAGGTTTAAATAGCAATGATTAATACAATAATATCAAGAAATATTGTATGAATTAAGTATTTTCAAGCCCAATTCTACACCAAGTAGGTTCGAATAATTCAAGGAAAAAGCATTTAAAGACAAGAAGACCTTTTTATTTTAGAGTATGAATAGGAAAGAGTGCAAATCTCGTAGTGTCACCAAAGAGTTATCAGAGTTTGGTGGATTTAAAACTTGTAACAGATGCCGTGAGGCAACGAGGAAAGGTAGGGAAGAATATAACCTAGTTAGAAGACAAGAAAGAGAGAACTGGAGCAGGTTTTGCGAAGAGTGTGGGCGAAGAGTCAAGCACGAAAATTGGGATGTTCATTTTTACTTCGGGACGCATCCAAATTCTGAACTATACAACTTGCCAGAAGAACTAGACACAAAACTGAGAGAGTTGAGAGAACAAGGGAACGTACAGATGAGATACGAGAAGAAATATATGCTGAACACAGAAAACCACAACACAAAATCTACAAAAACTACACAGGATGTTCCCAGACAAAATCACATTAAGAGACCCAGAAACAGCACCAACACGAACTCTTGAACACATAGAATACCTTGAATCATTACAACCTTTTGATGTTATTCAGTAATTGTTACAACATAATAAAAGTATGTTGTATCATCTACTGCCCCCAAGCCCTGAGCGCGAAGCATTGCCCTGGGAAAGATGGTCTTTAGAAATCCCCTATTTGATTAGGGTTATGGAATATAGGTGTATAAGTGTAGGGGGGGGGGGTATTGGTTGCAAGACCATCTAGCCGATGATCCGATGGGCGTGCCCTCTGCTAACTGTAGATCCCCTTACAGGCACCACCAGAAACCCCAAAAGCCCCAAACCCCTGCAGTGGTCTCAAGCTCGTGGTGCCCCAGGAAGCTTCACCCCAGGAGGCGAAAGCGAGGCCGGCAAAAGGAACTGATCTGGGTTTCTGTTAGGGAATTGAGTTTAAGTTACCATACTGATGATATATAGAAAGTAAGCTGTTTTCCTTATTTTGGTAACTTAAATTAAATTCCTTAGCAAGAACCCAGATAATGGGGACACTAATAATGATCAACAAATACACCAGTCTGCATGCATGTATGTCATTTCACGGCATGTCATGTCATGCCACGGAATGTAGCGTGGTGTAATGTAATGTGATGCAATGCAATGTATGTATGTATGTATGTATGTGTATACATGTACATGTGCATGTTTATCACTGGCCGACAATGCTTAAATAGAGCAATACTAACATTCTTATTCAAGGTAATAGCGATGATGGCAATGACAATAATAGTCATAGTTTTCTAGGGTTGAAGGCAAAAGACACTAAGGGCAGGGTTTTGGATGTGAAGGTTCTTGTCCCGGGGTCAGGGCCTTTAAAGGCTTGTAAAGTCAGCACTTCCGGGTTGGATGTCGGTCTAGAACTCCCCGAGCCCTAAATTCGGAGCTGCCGCCCGAAACCCTAAACCCAAAGCCCCTAAACCACTGCCTTCCCCCCCCCCCCCCAAAAAAAAAAAAAAAACCCCCAAACCCATGTTTGGTGTTGTTCTTTTTGTATGTTGTGGCGTCGTGGCTGGCGTTGGCGGGGGGGGGGGGGGGGGGGTGCGGCGGGGGGGGTTGGTGGGGGGTNCCCCCCCCCCCCCCCCAAAAAAAAAAAAAATGCCCCTAAACCCTGAGTTTGGAGATTCGATTTGAAGGTTTGGGCGTCTAGGGCTCAGGTGTCCGGGGTGAGTGTGCGGAGGTTCGGCTCAGGGGGTTGGTTAGGGTTCAATATGACGGCCAAGGGTGAAGGCAAGCTTAGAGTTCAAACTTTCAGGTCCTCTGGCGTCGAGGCATATTGTTGAATTGTACCCTAAACCCTAAACCCTAAAGCCTGACAGGGTTTCGAGTGTTCCGACCCGATCTCGAAGTCAAGGCATCTGGTCATGCCTTCCGGGCTCAGCCACTGTTTCTCGCGCCATGTTTGGGGTTTAGGGTTTAGGGGTTCAGGGTTGAGGGTGCTTTCTTTAGGCTAACTTAGGGAACTAAAGCCCTGAGCCGGAAAGCCTCATCCGAAGCTCAGCTTATGCCTATCAGCTGAGGTGTTGTGCCGAGCGTGATGGGTTGAACTTGCGCCCTTTCAATACCCACTCTGCCAGAAACCCTAAATTCTAAACCCTGACCGAAGCCCTTATCCTTGAACCCAATGTGTACCCGGCCTGCCCAAATCTTGTCGCCGGCACAGGTCCTTCGCTGAACCGCTTCTGCCACCAGTTCAGGTTCAGACTGAGGTACCTGCATGGGGATGAATAGGTTTCTCAGTCTGTCCGTCCGTTTGTCTGCGTGTCTGTGTTCCTATCTTTCGTGGTTTCTCTCTGTCTCTATGGGGACTTCCCTCTCGCTCTCTCTCTTTGACATTGTTTTTCCTGCCTGCCTGCCTCTCTTTCCGTCTTCGCTTCTGCATCTTTGTCTCTATCTACGCCTCTCTGTAGGGGTCTGTCTGTCTTGTTTGCCTTTCGTGTCGGTCTATCTGCTTGTTTGTCTTGCCTGTCGTTCTTTCTGCTTGTCTCTCTCTGGTTCTGTCCGATCTGCCTGGTGGTCTTTTTTTCTGTCTGTCGGTGTGTTTGTCTGTCTTCTCTCTCTCTCTCCCTCTGTCTGTCCGGCTGTCTCTCTCTCTCCTCCCTCTCTCTCTCTCTCTCTCTCTCTCTCTCGCTCTCTTTTTTGCTCACAGTAGTCCGAGGCCGAGGCATGGTACTGAGCAAGTACGAACTTAGGCTAAGATGACGCGTATGAGTATGTGTTGCGCATGTGTGTGTATATATATATATATATGTAATATGTCTGTGCGTGCATCTGTGCATGTGCGTGTGCATGTATATGCATGTGTGTGCTCCGTTACCCACATATGCGAGACAGTCCGCAAATGTGTGCATGTCTGTGCTTGCATCGAATCAGTTTTAACAACCGTTCGGTGACTATTGAACACTATGCCAGTTGGTTCAGCCGTCAACCACGTTTTTCTTGGAATTTCACTGGCCAGTCAAGTGTTTGCACATGTTCCGGTGGGCGGGTGGGCCGGCGGGTGTAGCAGCATTCTTCTGCAAGGGTGAATTACATCTTATATTACTGTCATATCATATTATATTAGATAGAATATTTATGTTCTATTATGCTATATTGCATGATACTATATATATATATACACACACGCACTAAATGTGTAGCTACATTTGTATCTGTCTAGAGGTCTAAGTCCCTACATGCATGCATGCTGCATGGATGGACGGATGGACGGATGGACGATGGACGGACGGACGGACGGACGGACGGACGGATGAATGTATGAATGTATGTATGTATGCGTGGATGTAAACATGAAGTAATGCATGAATGAATGAATGAATGAAGGAATGAATGAGGGAAGGAAGGAAGTGCATACATCATACATCCGCGCAGTATCACATGCATACAAAAAAAGGCTGCGCGTAAGTCATCATCCGTCAGATCCCTAAGGTTCAAGTAACGGTTCATTCTTGCTGTCGTATTTGGGAAGGCCGTGAGCGAAGTACCTGCGGAAGAAGCTCTGCCAGTCGAGCCCCTGTGGTACAGGGTTTAGGGTCGGATTTAGGGTTTTGGGGTTTAGGCTTAACCGTTCAGGGTTGGTTTAGGGTTTAGGGTTTAGGGGGTAGGGTTTGGGGTTTAGGGCTTAGGGCTGAGGGTTGAGGTTCAAAGGAGGGTTGACGGGTGTAGTCCCTTAGCCCAAACCCAAACCCTGCTAGCCTAGTTTTGTGGGACGGCCTGCACCGGTACGTGGTGGAAGTCTTAGCACCCGAATCAAACCGCAAAAAGCTGAATCCCCTAATTACGGCTTGCGAAACCCTGCAGCCTTGAAGTCCTCAAGCCCTACCTATAGCCTCCATTGTAGTTCCTTTTTTTTGGTTAACCAGTTTTATGGTTAGGATCCTATAATATAGTTTTTGATTAACCAAAAAGGTAGCCCTAGCTCTAGCCTTGAAGCCCCTACAGCCGCTGACGCCTTCAACCCTTAGCGGTCTTTCCCGAGGCCGGGCTTGACGTGACCGTGGCTTGCGCAGAGGGCGCAAAGGTGCCGGAGGATGAGGAGGTGGGTTTAGGGTTTAGGGCAAGTTTACGGTTTAGGGCAGTTGCAGATTTCGCGTCTGAGTTTTGGGGTTCTTAGGGCTTTGGCCCCTGAGGCAATCATCTTGACGCCTTCAGCAGTTTCTACATTCTACATGATCCCCAAGGCTTCAGGTGTACAACTAGTAGATACATACTTCGAAGTCTAAAATGCTTTAGGCTTGAGGGCTTTTGCTTTCAGTCTATAGAATAGCTCATGCTTTGGAGAATCATTGAGGCATATGTTCGGGCATATTAGAAGCTTCTAACGTGCTACGTGACATTTCGGGTTCATGTAGGGGCCTTAATAATTAGAATAGGGTTTTGGGGGTTCCTTATTACATACAAGTATAAAACACCCCCCAAATCCTATTCTAACTATGAAAACCCCTACATTAGCAACCCTAAACCCTAAACCCTAAACCCTAAACCGAGGGAATGCTTTCAAGGGTTCTTCGTTTCGGGCCTGGGTCTGCGGATCTCGATGTGTCACGGTTTGTGTTTCGGGGTTCAGGGCTTGGGGTTTTGGGTTCAGGGTGTAGGGTTTAGGGGTTTAGGGTTTAGGGTTTAGGGTTCAGTGCTTGGGGTTTAGGCTTTAGGGCTTAATGCATGATGCGTGTACTGATGTGATTTGGGGTTTAGGGCTAGCGTTCAACAGATCGGGGTTTATAGGGCAAGAAGTTGCAGTTGTCCGCGGCTCATTTGTCTGTCAGTGCTTCAAAACACAGACTGAGAGAGAAAATGAAAGATCTCAGCTAGCTCGTTGCCGGACCACACCACTTCAGCACACCTGTGCCTGTATGCCGCCAAACAGCCAGCAGCTTCTTGCACGCAGGCAGGTCCACCAATGCCGCAGGAGCCGAAAGCATAGTTTGTTTGTAACATTGTATCTTATAGCCAAAGCCAAGACATCAATTATAGGCTCTTTTTAACAAAACTAGAGCATGCCACGGTTCTGCCATGCAGCGTGATGCCAAAACGCAGTGCTAGCGGCCTGACGAATCGCTCCGGCGGCAGGCGGTGCTGAGGCGACTCCCACGGTTTAGGGCTTAGGGTTTCCTGAACCAGGCCCGGAGCCCTTAAACCCTACACCCCCGAATCCTAAACCCTAAATCACTAAACCCTAAGTCCTAAAGCCTATAAACCCCTAAAGCCCCACGCCCGAAGCAGGATAAACACCAAGGTGGGCCCTATGCGGCAGAACGACAGCGACGCGGAGGGTTCCAATGCCTCCCACGCCTCATCGCTGTCCAGTGCAGACAGACCTCGAAGGGCCACTTGACCAGGGTTTAGGGTTCGGGGCCTGGGGTTAGGGATTAGGGTCCAAACCCCAGTGAAAAATTCGTTGCACATAGTCTTCTTCGGCCGGAGACTAGGGTCAAACCGTGGGTATTCAGACATTTCCTTTCTGTCTCCTCCTGTCATTCCATTCAGATCCCAGTGTAGTTAACGCCCCGCCTCTGCATCATCGTGGCTCAGGTTCCCAGCAACCGCTCAGCTGAGAATAAGACGGGCAAGGGTGCTGCAGGCAGCTGGACCGAGTACGGTTTTGACAATACTATTTTTTCGTTATGCTTCTACTGGCACTTATACTTCTGTTGCAACTATCAGCACCAGTTTTGCTAGCATTTTCGTTATGATGTCTTCTTCTTCGGTCTTTGCACAGTGACGACTGCTACAGCCACTGCCGCTGCACCTCCTGCTGTTGCGGCTACTGCTAGTGCTACTGCTACTGCTACTGCTATTGCTACTGCTACCACTACTACTGCTACTA
>BGNK01005337.1:0-40023 GCA_003297005.1 Symbiodinium sp. clade A Y106
TGCTGCCAATGGCTCGACTCACGGCGCTCAAGAAAAAGGGGCCCCTAGCTGTAGGTCCGAAAGGGCATCAGAGGGATCAACGTTTCACATGACACACCCTAAGTGGCATGACTGTTGCAGAGTCCCACCTGCCGGCTGCCTGCCAAGTGCAAACACAGAGGCACAAACTCGAGCTGGAGGCATCCTGAAACCTTTCCATAAAAATACATCACTGCGGTGAAGCAGCACTGGCTACGGGCTACGGGCTGGCTGGGGTCAACGGGGCTGGTCCGGGCTGGTGACAAATCGCTTTTGGGAGCTTGTGTCCTTATCTGGGGACCCCCTGGGCGCCCTGGGGAGCCCGAGGTGCCCACAAGGTCCTTGTCTCAGCCTTTGTCCTTATTTTGGGGGGCTGGGCCGGGCTGGGCAGTTTTTTTTCGCTGTTTTCGTGTGTTTTTTGCTGCTTTTTGCTTTTGTCCTTATTTTTGGTTCCCATGAACCCAGCACAATGCCAGCACAGCCAGCACATGCCCGAACCACTCGCGAACCACTTGCGAACCACCCTTGCCCGAACCACCCGCGAACCACCAGCGAACCGCGAACCACCGGCGAACCACGTACCACGATCCACCCGCGAGCCACCCGCGAACCACCGGCGAACCACGTACCACCGGCGAACCACCGGCGTACCACGTACCGCGAACCACCCGCGAACCACGTACCACCAGCGAACCACCGGCGAACCACGTGCCGCGGACCACCCGCGAACCAGTCAAGCTGCAACTGCTATCCACGAGCGCCCATGCACGATTTACCAACCTGCACTTGCCCCCACTCAAAAGTCGCTAAATTCTCCCAAAAACTGCCACAAATTCTCTGCACGGCAGCCCCGCGACAGCCCTCGACAGCCTCGAGCCACGAATAAGGACGCGAAGGCCCAGAAGTACCAGCAGCACCGGCCTGGGCAGGCGTTCCGGCGCTAAAGGGAAGCGGTAACACTACTCGTTGTCGTCCTTGTAGTAGTAATAGTAGTAGTAGTAGTAGTAGTAGTAGTAGTAGTAGTAGTAGTAGTAGTGGTAGTGGTAGTAGTAGTAGTAGCAGCAGTAGTAGTACAGTAGTAGTAGTAGTAGCAGGAGTAGTAGTAGTAGTAGCAGGAGTAGTAGTAGTAGTAGAGGTAGAAGTAGGAGAAGTATTAGTAGTATTAGTAGTAGTAGTAGTAAGTAGTAGTACTAGTACTAGTACTAGTACTAGTACTAGTACTAGCAGCAGCCAGCGGCAGCAGCAGCAGGAGTAGTAGTAGTAGTAGTAGTAGTAGTAGTAGTAGTAGTAGTAGTAGTAGTAGTAGTGGTACTAGAAGTAGTAGCAATAGCAGCAGTAGCAGGAGTGCTAGTAGTAGTAGTAGTAGTAGTAGTAGTAGTAGTACTAGAAGCAGTAGGCAGTAGTCCTAGTAGTAGTAGTAGCAGTAGTAGTAGTAGTAGTGGTAGGTAGCAGCAGTAGCAGTAGCAGGCTATAGCTCGAAAAGGTCAAACAAGTTCAAACAAGTAACGAGATCCGCAAAAGGAAGACAGCTTACAGCTTAGCTCACACCATCATAGACCCCGCCCCCGGCCCTGGTGTGTTTGCAAGGAAACTTAGGAACAAAAGCCCATCCGTGGAATCCGTTACCCGTTAATCCGTGGGTCCGTGGTCCGTGGGTGTTCAGTGTTCTGCTCCAACCCTGTGTACCTGAGCCCACAACCAGGAGACTACGAGACCCTCCGACCCTCCTAAGACTCCTAAGTACAGTACTCCTAATTGACTCCTAATTCCTAATCCTAAGAACCCAACCCTCCTGACTGACGTGCACTCCGAGCTCTACACTACCTTGCCGCCTGCGCAGCTGCGCAACACCCCCGCCTTCCAAGGACCCAAACCCTGAAACCTTTCATAATTTCAGCTCCCTGCCACACCATGCCAATGGCTCCACTCCACTGACTCCACCTAGGCACAGCGAGTGGGGCCGGGGTTCCCGGTTGGGGCCAGGCTCCTAAGACTCCTAAGTTCCTAAGTCCTAGGAGTTCGAAGTTCTAGTTCTAGGCCTAGGCCTACAACTAAGAACCCGAGGCCCGAAACTCCGAAACTGCCAGCAAGCAACCCTCCTGGCACACGGCGGACACACGCGCACTCCGAGACTCCGAGCTCTACCTTGCGGCCTACGCGAAACCCCGCCTTCCAACCCTTCAACCGAAAGGACCCAAACCCTGAAACGAAACCGCCATTCAGCTCCCTGCCACACGACTCGTGTCACAGGACTCCACCTGGGCACGGCACGGCGAGTGGGGCCGGGGTTTGTGGTTGGGGCGGCGGCGGAGCCAGGTCATGCCATGCAAACCCGAGTCACCCGAGGCCCGAGACTACCGTCACTACCGTCACTACCGTCCTAAGAACCCGAAGCAACCCCAGCAACCCCCTGGCACACGGACTGTCACACGGCACACGTGCACTCCGAGCACTACCTTGCGACCTACGCAAAAAACCGCCTTGCAACCGAAACCCCGAAACCTCTAAGATCCCTGCTGCGATGCCACGGTCCACCTCTGCCTCTGAGGCCCCGGTCAGGATGCTATTGACCAATCTTCAATGAACATCGCTCTATTCTGTTTGCCCTGGCACTTGGCACTCGCTCCTATGCATGCACAGAATAATCGAAGGCTCCTCAGACTCACAGACCTGAACCATCTACCCGCAGGACTTTCACACTCCTAACAAGCCACTAGAAGTCAGAAGCTGCAGCCCTCAGTACAACAGCCTTTCTCAGCTTGCAATGCAACATCAAAGCTGAAGCTGGGCACTGAACCATGTCGGGTGATGCCTCAGCGCCTCGGCCCTCACGCCACAGCCTGATGATGAAGCGGACACCAACTTGATATGATAAGAAGTTTCCTTGCTCGTTGCCAAAGCCACAACGGCCTCTAACTGCACCTTACACACTACTACCAGATTTGCAGGCTTTGCGATCTAATACATGGACAACAAACTACGCTGCACAGTCCAGTGGCCTCTGGCCGACCCCAGTCGACTCGGACTCGGACCGCTGATCTGATGTCGGTTCCTGGCTGCTCAAAGTAGGAAGCCACAAGCCACAGGTGATCACCCTAACACAATTCAATGACCGCAAGACTCGAGCCCGTGTTTGAAACCGTGTTTGCGCTTTCATCGCGAAACTTGATCAGCTATTGGTGACTGCATGGTCTCGCAAAAGAAGCATGGTCAGGAGAGGCCACATCTTGTCATGAGTCACGAGGAACACTCCTCAATCGGATGTTGAGTCAGTGGATAAACTTGATGAGCTGCCACTGTTGCTGCTGCTGCTGCCGCTGCTGGTGGGCGGGTCTGAACCTGCCTCATCAGCAGGAGCAGAAACAGAAGCAGCCGATGCTTTGGCTTTGGCCTCCGCCTTGCTTGCCACTGACCTTCCTTTTGCCTTCGCCTTAGCCTTCACTTTGGCCTTGCTTTTTGCCTCACGTTTAGCTGCAACCTTGGCTGCCGATTTGGCCTTTGGTCTCGCAGGAGAAGACTCAGCCACTGCTCTTTTACGTTTTGCTGATGCTCTCGAGGCAGCGCGCGTTTCGGCGGCGGCCGCAATAGCATCAAGCTCGGCATCTGAAAGCACGTTGGCAGGCACGGGTGGCATGTCACGCTGCCTGGCATCCAAGACCTCATGCGGCAAGGCATCTTTCTGCTGCAACGGTGTGGCGGCGTGCGTGCTCTTGCGCTGATGCTGGGGGGCAGCCAAGCACCAGCCCTTCAACAGTCTCAGCGCCAAGTCTTTGCTTGCAAGATCTGGGCCCACGTTCATCGCACGTGTACACAAGGTCTTCTGGTTCAGCATATGAAACCGACACTTGGCCTGCCATTGCCCATGAGGCGGTCGCTTGCTGGCATCCGAAAATGTGAATCGAAAGGATCCCCATGCAAACGAATCAGGGTGTTGCTTGGGTGCTCTCGGGACCCCAGAGGCACCTGGTTCAGCTTCAGGAATCGGAGGCGGCGGAGGCGCAACCCCTGGGTCTGTCGGCACATCAGGAGCTCCAGGAATCGCCGATGCATCCCTTGCATCTGGGAGGGATGCAACCTCTGCAGGAATCGCTGATGCATCCCCTGTGTCTGTGTGGGCTTCAACAGCTGTGGACATCGCAGTCGGCGGCTCGGATTGTGCAGAATCACCTGGGATGGCGAAGTTCTCAGACCCCAGCTGTTGCAGCAGCTCTTCTGTCAGGCCGTTGTCTTCATCGTGATCTTCATCAGGAGGCAACGAAGGAGAATAATCGGACAAATGATCACCTGGGGACCTGGCTGCAGTTGGTTGCAGTCCTAACAACGAAGACAAGGGCCGCTGCAAGGCTGCAGGACTCAAGGGCTCCTCAGGCGTTGCCGGCACTGTTGGATCCGGCCCCTTTGCAGCCTTTGCAATTTCATCATCATCCTCAAGCAACCAATCAAAAACACCTGCCGCTTCTGAGTGCCCATGGGAAGCAGGAGAAGGTGGGTCGTGCGCATCCACAACATCCTCGTCACTAGAAGCCTCAGAACTTGTCATGATCGTATCCTTCATCTCGGATGCAGGCCGATGCCGCGGCAATGGAAGTGGAGGCTCCGGGGCCGAAGCCTGTCTGGGCACGCTCTCTGCGAACGCATCATCCATGCACAGTAGGGCATCCTCATCTTGGGCGCCTTTCAGCTGCAATTTCTGACTGTCTTGCTCATCTTCTACAGCGTCCGGCAGGTCCCCTGTTGCCATGGACTCAGCATCTAGGAGTTGCGCATAATATTGCGTGTTTTGGCCGTGGTGAATGCAAGAGACCTGGGCTTGGAAGGCTAGGAATATGGGACTCAGCTTCTGGGGCTCTGGGAGAGGTTCAGCGAGTTTAGGGATGAAAGCTTCAAGCTGAGTCAAGGTTTAAGGCAGCTGAACTGAACACACTAAGTTACTAAGTCAAATACATATGTCCAAGACACATGGCCCGCAAAGAGAGAGTCTGAAACGACCAAGGCTTGCATGTAGAACTTCATACCACTTCCTTGCAAAGTCTTGTCACGGACATACCATTTTGGCCGCTCGGTCTGAAGAGTGAGAGGTGGAAGCGCACGTCTTGCTTTCTTGGCCTGTGGGAGTCGGCAAAGCTGGAAGCCCTTGTGCTCGAGGACTTTGAACATCTCCCAAGATGTGAATTCCTTGACTGCGGAAATATCCGCTGCAACAAGCTCCAGCAAGTTCTCTACCGGGGGGAAGACGAGAGAAGGGCGGCAGATCTCGTGCATGTGCACAAGATTGGCTAAAGCTCGCTCAGTGAGAACCCACCATGTCTCATCGGATGCTTCTCTGACACAAGTAGCAAATCCTTGCGATTGAAGTTCTTGGCACAACGTGAACATCTCTGAATCGCTTCGCAGCAGAAGCAAATGATGCTCTATGCTTGCATCTGGAAAAGCACACTTGCACACGAACTTCTCAAGTAGCTGCAGCACTGCATCTGTGACAGGGAAGCCTGTCAGCATGTACACGAGCTTCTTGCAAGTAGACCATTTCTGTAAATTGCACGGTAAGGTCTTCGCAGTCTGTGGATCAAGGGATATCACGGCTGCTGGAGACAGCACACCTGCAGCTTTCTTGGCTTCAACCTTGACATAGCAGGAAGCTCCTTGCTGCAAGAACTCATGCATGGAAACGGTGACGTCCGTCGCGGCAAGACCTTGGCCGCTCGCCGCAGGCAAAGGGACCAGCCTTCGCCTGCCGCCCTTGTGAGAACTCAGACGGAAGAACGTGATTGGGCCCGATGGCAAAGTTCCTGCTGCATCCGCTACGGCAACGTCAAGGACCGGCGGTGAATCAAGGTGACCACCGGAAACAGACCTAGTTAATGCTCGGGATAAGACTGAAAAAGATATTTCTATTCCTTATATGATTTATATGGTTTAAGTACCCATAGGAAAAAATACCATGCTACGCCAAAGAGACAAGTCCAATGGGTTTGTCTTGTCCAGAAGCATCCAGGCGTCCCCATCCGCTTCTAAGGCAAAGGCGCTTTCGGGCTGCAAGGCTGGTGCGGCACGAAGGGATTTCAGCTTCTGTTCCAAAGGTGGCAAAGCAACTGCGCCTGGTGGGGCTGAGTACAAACGTCCTGCCTCCATCCGTTCTTGAAGGTGCACAGCCGCTGCCCTGTGCTCCACATTGTCCACATTCCAATGTTGCAAGTCCGGGTTCTGCTGATTGAAAAAGTTCAGCTTGCTCCTTTTGATGCGATCCGCATGTGTGGTTTTTCTCTTCCGAAGCGAAGCTTTGTTCAGGAACTGCAGCTTTGGATCAAGGTTGTGCAACGCCACGGCCAGCACCGCGCGCTTCTCCTTGCTGCCAGCCTTGTCGTCGAAGGCGGCCTTGTAGCAAGGATGTCCAACAAGCCCAAATCGCCTGGCTGCCTGATCCGGCCACTGGATCTTCGGCCATTGGGACAAGAAGTCCCGCCAATCCTGCGGCTTCACGAACAAACCTTCTATCTCCGGCATGCGGATGGCCATGGACACGTAAGGTCCGGAAGCTCGGCGATGCTCTCCAAGGGTCCTCTTCACGACAGCATGGTCCCCCTCCTGGAGCCTCTCACAAGTGGGGATGAAGCGGAGCTCCATCACCACTTGCGAGAGTTCCGCCAGAGTTTGCATCTCCGCATCTGCTGCTGCAAACTGCTTCAGCTGCGCGAGCAAGCGAGACTCTGGCTCCAGAAACTTCCAAGTGACCCTGTGATGAAGATTGGCCTGCTTGGGACTGCTCTCGAGAAAGGCCAAGATCTCTCGAGCATGCTGTCGGCAAACGTTCGAGTCTGGATGGTTGAGTGCTGCAAGGCGCCATGGCATCTCCTTCCAGCACTGAAGCTTCTGTTCCAAGTATTCGTGGAAAACCGTGCGTGCTCTGCTGCAATCATCCAAAGTTCTTGCCACGGCCTCTTCGCCACAGCCTTGCATTAAGACAGTCGTCCCAGAACACAACACATCCTTCACGGTTGCTTTGCTGTCCTCTTCGAACTCTTTCCAGAACAGACCTGTGAAGGGTTGCAGCGGGCCCAAGAAAACGGGTTTCAGGCTGAGGTCCCCGCCCCACTCCGGCCCACTCCACATTGTCTACCTTTTCAGGCCTTGGAAACCAAACTTTGGGCCTGGAACTCTGGAACCCTTCACTCCCTTCACTGCGCCAATCCATATCCTATCTGGAGTGACAAGCCAATCCAATCAATCCAAGCCTGAAGCCAATTCCACGGATCGTTGACCAGCCAGTGGACAGTTCCTGGCAGTGCGCAGCTTGGACTCCACCGGCACACGCCCCGCCTGGCAAGCAACCTGGAGGGCATCTGCATCAGATGATGAGTCAACCTGCTTGCCACCCGCAGCGAGCCGATGGCATTCACACGGACAGCCCTCCATCCACGCAGTTGTTCTTTCGACCAACAAGTGCAGTTGCAAAAGCATGTTTGAGTAGAGCCAGAAGTCAGGGCTCTTCACTGCATTCTCGAAGGCAGGGAGGTCCAGCTTGCCGGAGTCCTCCTGGCTTTCTTGTGCCCCGGCCCCGTCCACATGTATCCTTCCCAGTACATCATCTGCCTGTTCTTGTGACTTGAACCCGGATGGATTCAGAAATCGTTCCTTATTCCACGCAGATTGAAGGACATGCCTGGAATTCATCAGTCTCGGCAAAATGCCAGCGATGCCATTCCATCGCCAAAGCGCGGGCTTCATCAATTTCACAACTTGATGTTTCAGGAATTCCAAGTGAGTTCCCAAAAGGCAGGATCCGACAAAGCGCTGCCGCAAAGAATCTGTGTGAAGGAAATGGACGATAGCTTTGAAACCTGGTAGCCACTCAGAGAAATGTTCAAGCGATTGGTCCACCTCCGAAACCATGTTGTGGCAGATGTGCAAGGTTCCTGGGCTTATGACAGCCTCCGGAAATACGTAGAAGGATGAGTTTCCTTCAGCAAGGGCTGCAGCGCCACTATTCATATCCAAACAAGCATCAGCATCATGGATTTCCAAATCATAGCAGGAAAGCATCCAAGGTGGCAGAATGTCTTCCACAGTACACCCTGACACTTCAGCGACTCCCATTTCGGTGCCACAGTCCGTACAAAATCCTCGAACACGTTGCAAGATTTGCCTATACTGAAGCTGGCAGTTGGCACCCCGACGGCCACAAGAAAGAAAAAAACTATAATACCTATAGAGATTAAGAGATAAGATTATAGTAATCCCAACCCAGAATTGAACACTATTCCGAATACCTGTTAAGTTGCCTCAGCAAGGAAACGGTTTGCGTCTCACACAGAAGCTTGTGGACCAAACTCGCGATCTTCTGCTCAACTGCAGATGCCCCACTTCCCACCCCGCCAGGGAGAAGCCTATGCATGTGAAGGCAGCGACGCAAGAGAAGGCGATTGTCGTGACGTGCCTGAGCGATCTGTTGCATGAGGGTGGAGTTGCCTTGCTCCCGTGCTTGCGCAAACAAAGTCGGGGAGGACTCCATGTACTGCGCTGCTGACACAGCCGCCTGCAGTGATGCGTCAGGCACGTACCGTAGCACGCTCAGCAACCAGTCCACGCCCCCCTGAGGAGACGAATCGAGCCAGATGAACAGTGGCCCTTTCATGCTCTCCAACTTGTTCTGCCAGTAGCAGCAGTATGCCATATCGACGAGGAGTTGTGCCCGCGATAGCGATGCTGCCGACGGCACTTTGAAAGCAGAGTCGTCTATGCAGTCTGAGCCAGCAAAGCCAGGCATCGAGTCTAAGGCCAGCTTTAGCACAGATTTCAAGTCGCCCCGATTGCGCAATCTCATCGCAGCACAGAGACACTTGACCAAGTGGCGTACGTCCAGTGTGCTCTTGCGGCCACCCTCGTAGATGCTCTGTGGCTCCGCTGATCTGACTAAGCGCTGAAGCCGGAGAGCATGTTCTTCTAACAGTAGTTCCTCCGACGCTCGCTCATCTTCTGGCAGCTCTGAAAGAAGCACAGGCGACCAGCGCAACAAATCTCCAAGCAATTTCTCAGCATGTTCTGCCGTGAAAAGCAAAGAATGTTCGGAAGCCCCTGCCACCCCTGCCGTCGAGATGACTCCACTGCTGTGCCCGCCGCTGGAAAGCTGCTGATGCCGCTGTCGAAACTCAAGTCGAGGCACCCCAATCCTGGAAAAGAAATCCATGCACCGCACGTGCTGAGGATCCCTGGCACGGGGCAACCATGCAACTCTGTTCATGACACTGTTCCACGCACCTTTCTGCATCAATGTCAAGAACAAGGCGTGAATCTGCATGCAAACGGGCGCCGCGAGAAATTCTGTAAGTTCAGCCTCCGTAACACGAAGGTGAGCACATATGTCTTCTGCACGTTGGCCCGCTGCATTGCAAAAATGCTGCAAGTCGATCGGACCAGGACACCACATGGGCCTGGAGAGCCGCTGTGGGCAACTCACGGTCAAACAACCCTGGAACATGCACAGACTCGTACACCGCAGACTGAAAGCATCCGACGCTTGCTGCAGATACTCATGTAGATATGCTTCCTCCTTGCTCCAAGCAGTCAATGGTCCGCTGTATTCCAAGCCGGCCTGAACATTGACCAAAACCCTGACATCTGTCTCAGAATGCCTGCGGGTATTTCTGTCTGTCCAAGCTGAAACCTTGCCCGTCCAATCCGGAATATGTTCCTGCGCCAGCTGAGAAAACCACTGGCTTCCCGGCAACTTCAACTTCATGTTTACCTTGCCATTTGGGCCCTCTGTTTGCATGTTCAGCCTGGCATATCTGCCTGCCAGCAGAAGCAACACCATGGCTAACAATTGAAGGCGCAATATTCTGGTTATCGTAAGAATCAAAACAACACCAGGCCTAGCATCTCGTAGCTGCCATGCTCTGCGAACCAGAAAGAACCAAGCTATCCAGATTATGGGCTTCCCAACCTACTTCGATTTCTCATGACTCCCCGTTGCTGCCGCTGAGCTGCCGCACACTTCGATGCTTCGACAGTCTTAGGCATCTTCTAATCCTTTTAAGATCTCAAAAACCCCTCATGAATTCAGAAGAAGGCCTTATAAACCTCTGAAGGGAAAGGAACTCCGTTAATGCCAAGGAGGTATGTTCATCTGCTCAGTTGAGGCCCCGGGTGTTGGATTTTGAAGTCTCTGGATCGCTATAAGAAAAGATCAGATAGGATAAGACAGTATACTACAACTCTGCGTGACCTCACCCCCTATATCCCAAATAAGAACTAATAGGGCCTATCGACCTTTCAGAAACAGGGACAGAGGAGTTGGGTCTTGGGTTTCTTTGGGCCTCGGCCTTGAGCCGCTTGTTTCAAGGCTTCTGACAGTTCTCTGCTGGGTCCAATCCGATTTCCCAAAGCCACATAGTACACTTTGTCAGAGATCTGTAAAGGGTTTACAGGGTTTTAGAAGGGAAGGGGCTCAGAAGGGTTGAGTGTCCGAGACGCCGAGTCGCGGGTTGGAAGAATCGTGACGGGTGACATATCCGGGCAGAGCAATCCAAAAAAAGGTCACCACGGTTTAGGGTTTAGGGGTCAAAGATTTGCAGATTCCGATAAGAAGCCCCAAATCCAAATGCAAACTGAAAAACTCCTCGCGAGTCGCGAGCCTCCAAATCGGTGGCTTCGAGTCGTGAGCATATGCTGACCTGGCCACTCTTGGCCAAAGGGAAGGCTCAAGCATCAACTGCGCAGACGACAAATCATGCACTCAGCTTTCTGAGTAGTGAATGAAGGAGAATGTGCCAGTCATGACAATAGCAACGGACCCTACTGGCAGGCGGATCCTAAGCCCTGGGTGCCCTGCCCCCGAAGTCGAGAGCCGAGCGGGCCTGCACCTCAGACGACGAGGCACAGCCAATCATCGAGATAAGGTTTCAGCACAAAGGTGCAAGCTGTTTTGCAGTGCCGACTCCGCCACAAAATCGGGATACGAAGGCATGTAGCGAAAGCTTCGACCGCGATCTTCAAGCTTTTTAGTCTCTACTCAGAACGAAGCGAAATTGAAGGAAGCCCCCGACCCGAACAACAATCGAAGTGTTAGCGCCACACCGATGCCGGTGCGGTGGCGCCGACGCCGGCGATCTGCTGACCTGGGCAGCTCCACGAAACGATAAATGGCGGTTCAGAACAACGGAAGGAAATCCCCACCCACCCCGGCCCCAACGTGAGGGAAACCCTACTACTTGTGCACGTCTGCCTTAAGCCCTAAGCCTGACACACAGCAGCAGTAGTAGTCGTAGTAGTAGTAGTAGCAGTAGTAGTAGTAATGCAGAGGGGTGGGTAAGATGGGGAATGGGGCGACAGCGCAGGGCTCCCTGTGCAAGTGCAAGCGCAGTAAACCCTCAAACCCTAAACCTCATGAGCCTCGAGCCCTAAGCCCGGATCCAAGTCAGCCTAGAGTTACAACCGAACAACGCCAGACAAGAAACCCGCGCAATCTCAGAATCAAGGTCAAGGTCCGAGGTCCAGGCCAACGTGGGAAGATGATGAGGTCCAGCCTGGGCCCGGGCAGCGTAAAGAACAGTCCGGCGGCAGGGGACTCGACAGGGGAGTCAGGGGAGGACAGAATGAATGCAACATGACATGACAAAACAAGTGGCAGGCACTGGACTGGCACTCCTACAAGGCCCTGATGCAGTAACCCGCGCAGCACTCGAGTATTTTCAACCGTCCAAGGAAGAGGGATTGCCGTGCCGGGCCGTGCCGGTCACTCGAGAGAGGGCCATGCGATTACGCGGCCGTCACTCGAAACTGCAATGAACAGAAGCCGCCCTGCTTGGATTTCCACGATGTCCCGTAGCTCACTCTGCACGGCCTGGCTATCACCACCGACAGAAAATTCGCCCCAAGTCACCACTGAGCCATCCTCCTTGATGGCCGCAAAAGCGGCACATGTGGCCTGGACCGCCTTGACATGCTTCAGCTGCTCATGCACTGCACTGCTGTCGCCACCCTCCATGGGATCACCCCAAGAAACAACGGTTCCGTTGCCCAGGATGGCGGCAAAAGCATCCCCAGCGGCACTGATCTGTCTCACGTCCTTCAGCTGCTCCTGAACTGCACTGCTGTTTCCGCCAAGATCAGCATCGCCCCAAGTGACGACCGAGCCGTCGCCTAGCAGGGCCGCGAAAGCACGCTCTGAAGCTTGGATTGCAACCACATTCGTCAACTGATCCTGCACAGCACTGCAGTCACCACCACATGACGCCTCGCCCCACGCATAAGCCGTGCCGTCAGACCGGATGCCCGCAAATGCCCACCAGCTAGCAGCTAAGCTCTGTGTCGGAGTGGAGCAAGGATCGATTTGCCAGGCTGGCAAATTGCTCCGAAAACCCCAACACACCACGGATCCATCGATCTTGATCACTGCAAATGCTTCCCGGGATGCCTGGATGCAAACCACACCCTGCTTGAGCTGCTCCTGCACTGCACTGCTGTCACCACCTGCAGAATGATGACCCCAGGTCACAACCGAGCCGTCGGACCGAAGTGCTGCAAATGCTAGCTCNTGGATGCAAACCACACCCTGCTTGAGCTGCTCCTGCACTGCACTGCTGTCACCACCTGCAGAATGATGACCCCAGGTCACAACCGAGCCGTCGGACCGAAGTGCTGCAAATGCTAGCTCGGTAGCTTGGACATAAGAAACATGATGAAGCTGATCCTGCACAGCCTTGCTGTCGCCACCACCAAGCTCACTGCCCCATGTGACGACTGTTCCGTCACCAAGGATGGCGGCAAATGCGCAATCCGAGGCCTGGATTGCCTTCACAGCGATCAGACGATCCTGCACAGCAGTGCTGTCACCGCCACTTCCTGACCCGCTCCAGGGGCCCAGGCCCCAGGTGACAACAGTGCCGTTGGATTTCAGAACCGCAAACGAGTCTTCTGTGCAACACACATCTGTCACATCAGAGTCGTCCTCCACTGCATAAAAACTCTTCCGACAAGCAGCAATGCGGACTCCGGACATCACGCTGGCCTACGGTGAACCTACAGGACCTACAGTGAGCCTACAGCATAACTTCTGATTACAAATTCGAACAGTTAGAAGCCTGCACTTTCGTCGGTGGGAGATTGGAGATGCTGCATCTTTTCAACAAGGAGCCTAGGGCCTAGGCCTAAGCTGCTTAAACTGGGCCTAAACTAAACCATGTAAGCTTCCAGATTTTGGCCCCTAACTGCAAGCGCCAAAATGGCTGCCAATGTACAACAAATCGTGTTTGGGCAATGCAGTGCACAAACACACCACTCAGCACCGTCTTTGCAACAAAATTCGGAACTGCAATGCAAGTCTCAGGAAGCGGCCACATGCTGCCATTCACGAGGAGCCCTTTCTCCACTTCAGCCTTAACCGGGATGGAAGCTCAGATCAGAAACCAAGCAAAGTAAAGCACGCACACACACACACACACACGCACACCGACATTGGAGGGATTTAGGATCAACTAAACCGTGGCAACCGAAGGCTAGCACTTAACACTAGACTAGCACTCTAAGACTCTAAGGAAACGGCCAACGGCTCTTGGGGCCCTTCTCCGCTTCGCCGCTTCAGCCTCAGCCTCAGCCGCGATCAAAGCCGAAGCAAAAGCCACCAATGGAATCAATCGACCCACTGTCACTGACACTGCACGAGACCGAGCGCTCACATCTCAAAGCACACTCCTACCCAGAAACGTACACCATGCACTCACAGAATCTGAGTCCCCCTGCCAAATGAAGATCGTCCAGCGGGTCACCTGGCCGAACAAATCATGCTCAGAACTCGAGGAAGGGCTCAGGCAGCTCAGGGTTTCCGGGCACAAGGCCCTGCACACAAAGGCAGCCACGCACGGACTAATCCTGACTAAACCTTACATATACTCTAAAAAGGCACAGCCAATCATCCAGACAAAAATGCAGCACTCAGCACTGTGACTGTGATGATGCAGCCTGATTTGCAGCGCCAGCCCGGCCGGCCCCACCAAATTCTACTTTCTGCGCTCAACTGCAAAAGCACTGCACCGAAAGCTTCGCCCGTCAAACATCCTTGATCGAAAAGGAACCCCCAACCGGCCCCAACCCCCAAACCCAAAGCGAACAACAATCGAAGCGTTGGTGGCAGACCGATGCCGAAGGCGAAGATCTGCGGACCTGGGGCAGTGCAGTCAAACGAAAACAATGAAGAGGCATGCAGATGATGGCGGCAGTCGGCAGTGGCTGTTCAAAAAACAATGAGCAAGGGAAGCCCGAAATTCGATCCCAAAGACGAACACCAGTCACCAATCAAAGTGTGAGCACTGAGCACCAGACCGAAGACTCCAAACGGTCAGTCGCTGAGGACCATGAGGGCCTGAGTGATCAGAGCATTACAGAGTCACAGACCACAGAGTCACAGAGNACCAATCAAAGTGTGAGCACTGAGCACCAGACCGAAGACTCCAAACGGTCAGTCGCTGAGGACCATGAGGGCCTGAGTGATCAGAGCATTACAGAGTCACAGACCACAGAGTCACAGAGTCACAGAGCAGTCCGACAGAGTTCAGCCGACTTTTACTTAGACTAACTAACCGACACAGATAACCACGACTCACGACAAGAGCTGGAGCTGCGAACTGAGTACTGGGTAACTGGGTACCCGGCTGCCGCTGCAAGGCACATGGAGCCAGGGCAGGGGCAAACTACGGTAAACCACGNCGTGACTACGTGTTTCTGCTGTTATAAAACCAGAAGCCAGAAGCCGCCCCGCCCTCAGCCCAGCCCAGCCAGTGAGCCGCCGCTAGCCAGCCAGCTTCTGATTTCTCGATTTGATTAGCTCGTCTAAAAGCTGAAAGGATTTTGCTGTGCATGAAGATGCTGCTTGGAATCCTCGCGACTCGCGGCCTCGCGGAGTTGGACTACTTTGGGTGGGCGGTGGGCATACTATAATACCCAGGGTCCAAAGTAAGTAAATTTGAACAGTTGCAAAAGTCAAAAGTGCACAAACGCCGCCGACGAAAACAGGAACAAGAAAGTTGTCTATTGGTTGACAGCGTCACAATGTACTATCACTATCACTGACTATCAGAAACGTTGAAACTGTAGCAATGCTGATCACCCCCAGACGTTTTTCTCCCGGCAGCCCAAAACGGCCAAAACCGAGCACACAAGGACATTGGGAAACGGCATAGCAGGGGCGGCAACAGCCGCGAAAGCCCTGCGCTCTGCACGTGACCGCGCCTTGGCCGACAACCGCGACTGGCTCAGCGAAGCTTGGCTGATGACAGTGGTGGCACTTCTGGAAGAGGGGGACATGCTGCTCCGTGAACTGGAGCACCTCTCGCCGCCAGGCACAGCAGCGACGTCGTCGCCATGCCAGTGACTAAGACAGTTTTGTGGCATGTAACCGTCTGCTTCCTGACACAGCTCGGGCCTCGGCCACCTTACAGCAGTTGTACAGTCTGTCTGAGCCAGTGCCACCCACACTCCAGGTAGTGCTGTTCTGCAGGTCTTACTTTGGGGGGACTGTTTTGACGTTTGAGTCGTGGGGTACCAGGGGGCACAGTGCCGGCATCAGCAGGGAAGTAGTCACTCTGCAGTGCTGGCGATATGGTAGTCTGGGCCTCAGTTTCTGTGTGTGCACAGCTTGCAAAGCCGTAACCGAGTGTTGTGTTGTACTCTTACTGCTCTGAGTGTAAGCGTGGTGTTTGTAAAAGGGGGACCTTTGCAAGTGTGAAGTGAAGGGGGACTGGCGAACGGCCGGTCTTAGTGTTCGGGTGTTGTGGTGGGTCTGCCAGAGGCTCGTCGGTCAGGCCAACTGCGTCTGTCCAGTCTTCACGCCCCAGTGCGCGATAACGCGCGAGGGGGGTTCGCACGGACCTCCTTCTGGCTGTGTTGAAGAAGAGTAGCCTGGGGGGTCTGCCTTCACCCCAGGCCCCGAGCAAAGCAAAGCAAAGAGAGAGTAGCCATTTTGGCTCAAGCCGCCGGCTCACAGTGGCCCCCGACGCTCCCTTGCCTCGCGCGTTTGTGCCATAAGGAGATCTACCGCGACCGGGAGCATTACCTCGCCACGACGATTCTGCTGGGGGATTACTGGTACCTCGAACGGGGACTACCACTCGGTCGTGATCGAGAGCTATCTCGGGAACACTGCGAGTAAAGACTTCCTGGTGGAGATGAGCAAAGCGGGGGAGGACCCCAGGCCCCCAAATGCNTGCGAGTAAAGACTTCCTGGTGGAGATGAGCAAAGCGGGGGAGGACCCCAGGCCCCCAAATGCCCGCGCCAAGGCATTGAGACCGGCAGGACGAACGCCATCAAAGAAGCAAAGGATCGCCAGGCCAGGGGGCGACCCCCGTTTGGACCCAGATGTTGGGCAACGACATAAGGGGCAGACCCCACGACCCAACAAGAGAAGCCCCACATGCGCGACAGGCCCCAGGAGCAGGAGGAGTTTCACCTGAGCCTTCCGGCCCGCCTTCAACGCTGACACCGAGACAACGGCAACGCCTCCAACAACTTTACCAGACCGGGGAGATCACCCGAAGGCGATTGGGAACCCGATCGCCGCAGAGAAGACAACAAGCGGTGAGCCAGAAGGAAGAAAAGGGGGTCTGTGCGGCTGGTAGCAGTTTTGTTTTTACTCCTGCACAGTAAGCTGTAGGGGCTCACCCTAACCCACAAACGCCGGCCCGCATGGTTTTCCAACCTTTGCTCAACATAAAGGTTTTTCTCTCCTACTCCGCTCAACACCTAGTCGGGGGGTAACCCCCAATTTTCCACTTGTGCACCCGTGCTCAAGTTACTCTCTCAACTTCGCGACACCACGAACGGGGGTAAAACCCCACTTCTCAGCTGCGCTGCTGTGTATCATATAGTCAGACGGGCCGCTGGAGCCTTCCAAAATCCGGGAATCCCGCCCCCTGCCTGGGGCTTTGTTCATACGGCTTAAGCCACGAATTCATCGGCCGGGACAGTGAGTTGTAGGAGGCTTCCTCCTTGAGAAGCAGGAGGTTGCCTCTTCGGGCGCCGTAGCTGTACAGAGCCTTCAGTAGCACCAGTGAGCTGCAGGAGGCTTCCTCCTTGAGAAGCAGGAGGCTGCCTCCTGCGAGCAGCACTTGTCCGAGCCAGTACTAGGTTTACCCTTTGCCTGTTGTTTGCTGAACCTCAGGCCCTTGGGCCCACAAAGGCTCGGACAGGATGGTGCACCCTAGGACACCAAGACACCACGACTGTATGCCAAGTTGTCTGGATACTGCTGTTGCGTGTCTACTGTTGCCTGCTAGGGGTATGACTTGCCTTTGCTTCCACTCGAGTGTGGTGCAGCCGGTAGAGTGAGCATGGCGACTTGGGGCTTAAATGGTGGTATCAGTGTTGCATGTGCACGCTTTCTTCCTCTGGGCCCCCGGTTTGCCATCGCTGTGTTTTCTCACCTGGCTTCCCCAAACACTTTGGGGGGGCGCCGGGGGGGGAGATCGCTCCTCCTCCCTCTACCCTCGCGAAAGAAAGAGAGAGAGAGAGAGAGAGCGAGCAAAGCAAAGCAAGCAAAGTCAGAGAGAGCGTGTGTGTCTGTCTGTCTCTCTCTCTCTCTCTCTCGCTCTCTCTCTCTCTCTCTCTCTCTGTTTGCAAATCTGTGTTTTCCCAGCATGGGCCGGGGCCGGGGCTGTTTGTCGGTTAAGAGCACCGTGAGCGCAGGTCCGCAGCCGGGCCTCTGCGGCTCGCCGGCAGCTCCTAGAGGCGCTCGTGGCAAAGTGGCAAAGCCCTGCCAGCTGCCAGTGCGGCAGTGCGCTTGAGTTGAAAACTTCAGGGCCCCTGCTTTTGAGTCCGGAGGCTTCTTGGGCGGCTTTGGTGAACCATGCAGAACAGCAGCGGCTCAGAAAGCTGTGTCTCAATTGAATTGCTCCTTCGGTCCATGGCCGCAAACGCAGTTGCTCCGGTAATCTGGCACGATTAGGTATCAAAGTTGGGCGGACGTACACCGCCTTCGGGCGATGCTGGCAACAGCGTGGCAGGTTGCTGGCAACAGATTGAGGGGGGCACACCACAAACTTTGCCGTATAGAGGTTTTACCCCCAGAGTGATTTCCTGATGCGTTGTAGGCGTGGCTCAGCTGGTTCCGCAAGCGCGGCAAGGCGACAGATATACACGATTGGATACCTGGTGAGTAAACATAACTTTGATATATGCGTGTCAGAGGTGGTGGCCATGCGCAGCGCTCCGCAGCTGCTGGCGGCCTGGCGCTGGCTCCGAGTCCACGCAGCCTGCTCTGCCCCTGGGCGGAGCGTGCGCAGGCCGTGCCGGGCCGTGCTGGATGCTCTTGCAGCAGGGTGTGCGATGGCTCAGTACGCAGCCCCTGCACTGGAGGCTGCAACTTCCAACTGATACCACAGCGGCTGCCCCGTGGCACCGGGCTGACGTGGGCTAACACGCATCACGGGGCGCAGGGTGTCTCCAAATATGCGTTTTGTGGCCCAGGCAGCCCGTGGCCGCCGAGCTGCTCTTCGGCTCGGCCCCCTTCGACGTCCACCCGCACCACATTCAGGTAAACAGCCACATTGATGTAAATCCCTCGCGGTACTGGCAGCATGCGAGTTCACGGTGAGGCGGTTAAATGGTGAAACGAAGCAGATTTTGATGCTGACCGCGAACCTTGCTAAACTCTTGCTAGACATGCGAGATTGCTCGGCTTGAGCCTCCTGCTACAGGCAGTGCAACCATCCCTGCTGGCGTTGTTTGCAAGCGCCCTTCTCAAGAAGATTATGCTTTCATGGCTTGCTCAGGCGTGCCTCTGCCCCTTCGAGTGAAGTTTTTCTTTCGGCCGTGTCTCTCTAGTTGTTTTTGTTGCGCGTCTGCAGGTGCATGACATCCAGGATCGCCTTGAGCAAGCCAGACAGGGCGCACTGAGACGATGCGTAAGGGAATGGCAGGCTTGGCAAGGTGGATTATGGCTTCAGCATGTGGACATTTGCAGAAGAGGCTCGATCACGATGCTCCAGACGCCGTCGGTTTCATGAGAGTGCCGTCAGAACCTAAGTTTGGCGGACTGGGAATCACGGCTGCCTTCGATTTGTCCAGTCCTGTGGCTGCCACAGCCCTTCTCTACAGCGGGATCCAAATCGGGTTCGGTGGGACCCACCCAGCTCCGCCTGGGGCACCCACCACCTGGAGCACAGGACACCAGCAACAAATCGCATATCTAACTTCTAGCACTGCGGCACCAGTCGGAGCCAAAGACACCGGCAACAAATCGTACATCTTAACGTCCCGGCGCCACTTGCAGGGAGCACTTGACACTGGCAACAGAAAAATTTGGCGCTGGGGCAGTTAGAGCCGAAAAACTGGGAACCAATCGCAGATCTTTGTGTTGGGGGCAGCAGTTGGAGCCAAGTAAGCCAGCAACAAGCGGTAGATTTTGGCTCAGTTACCGGACACCTCCAACAAATCGTACATGTCAGCCTTGGAACCCAAAACAACGGCAACAAATCCTGCATCTGAGCCCTCGGGCGCACTTGGAGCACATGACAACGAACTTCTCAGTGTTGGGGCACCTGTCGGAGCCGAAGACACCGGCAACAAATTGTTCATTCAGCCCTGGGGGTTACTTGGAGCACAGAACACCGGAAACAACTCGTAAAACGTTTGCCGTGTGCACAACTTCGAACCCCAAACATCGAAAGCCAATACATCTTCGTGCTGGGGCACCAGGACACCGGCAGCAAGTCGCACATTTTACATCTTTGCCTTGGGGCGCCCCTTGGAGCACAGGGCACCGGCAGCAAATCTTCATCGTAGCGCTAGGGCAATTGGAGCCGTAGTTCTGGGCTTTGCGGTAGTTCTGGGCTTTGCGGGGCCACGGAGCACCGAAAATCGAGTCGTACATCTTCGCACGGAGCTGAAGACATCGGCATCAATTCGCACGTCGTAGCTCCGGGCAACGACTTGCACCGCAACACACCGGCAGCACAACAGACCCCATTAACAATCGGATCTGTGAGCCTTCTGTTAACATTTCGGCGCTGAGGCACCAAGTAAACCCCTGGACACCGGAACCAAACCGCAATGGGGGCCCACCTTGGAGCACAAAGCGCCGGCAGCAAATCAGACATTTTCGCGCTGGGGCAGCAGTTGGAGCCACAGAAACATCTTTGCCCTGGGGTGCCGCCGCTTCGAGCGGCAACAAATCGCACATCTCAGCAAAGGAGCACATGGTATAGCACATAGAAAGTCTGCCGGCATTCTGCATCCATGCTGGCCATGCTTGCGTGCAATCAAGGCTCTCTGCTGCGCAAGGCCGTGTCACAAATGTGAGGGAGCGAAACACGACCACACACCGACCGCGACTGGGACGACGACTGGGACACTGATGGAAACACGACCGGGCTACGACCAGGACACCGACCACGACACTTTCAACCGATCGGGACATGACCGGAGCACATGACCGGGACACTGACCGAAATGCGACCGGTGCAGCGACCGGGATAGTCAAGGCCGCGGATCACGATGCGACCGGGACACCGACCTAAACTGACTGCGGACCGGGACACCGGCCGGCCGGACCTCTGTTGGCACTAATCGGGAGTAAGTTTGTTCCATTTAAAATGGTTCAGTCAATGGGTAGATGGACTGCTGCATGGATGCACAAATGGATGGATGTGTATGTGTCTGCATAATTTATATATATATATATATATATATATATATATGGAAGTACGTCTATATCGATACACGCACGCATCTGATTGCACAGACTCCTTCATTGAGGTTGCCGTGGCTCAGGAACGTGGAACTCAACTTTTCGAAGAGTGGAAGCCCGGCTCCTGAGAGGAGATCTGAAAACGAGGGAGACAGAGCTCCTGTTGCGTAGTGCATTTAATCTAGGCTCCATTCTTTGAGGCAGTCCTGTGGTGCGCAAATATTGATGGCTTGGGCGGAGGCAGTGGCATGGAGTCATTTTCTGGCACGAAGCTTTCGGTGCAACACTTCTGAACAGGCCGCACGGTCCCTGGCCGTGCAGGAGTCAAAAGCACGCACTCGCCTGTCAAGTCTTCTGGGGCATCGTTGCTGTGTGCATCTGATGCGGGACGATAGGCTTTGCGCAGCTAACAACCCCAACTCACGAGGAGACCCGCCGTTTGCTACAGGTTCGATGACGGTTAGTGCGGTCAGAGCTTCTCGTTGCATCCATTGATGTTAGCATGCGAAGGCAGATGACATTCGGCGGCGCTGCCGCCGAAAGGCGAGTCTCCTGAACTCCTTTGTTTTTTCACGGATTCCTCTGGTTTGAGGCGGCGGGCAGAGCTTTTGCCCATTGGAGCACAGCCGTGCGGCTCCGATGTGAGGCCGCGAAGGCTGCCCGCATCCGGAAGGCCAGTCACCGACCGACCGGTTGCCTCAACTTCTTTTGTCCATCAGAGCAGCAGCAACTGCAGGTCTTTTCGAGCTGGCACTTGGCCGTCCAGGAGCAGGCGTTGCTTCAGAAGTTTCTTTCTCAGCTGCACTCAGCGGAGACAATCTTGATGGCACCCTTCCGCTAAGGTACCTGCAGGAGTGCGCTTCCGTCACCTTGCAGGCTGGAAGCCCGTGACAAGTGTGCGAGAATCCGCGCAGAGTCTGCTTGAAGTCAGGGATCATCTGACCGGATGACGCACCCCACGACTACCCGGCCAACAGATTTGGAGCAAGTCTATCGGGAGATGGCAGAGCTCCGGTGGGATGCCTCTTGGCTCGACTTGGCAATCTCTCCTCAAGACCAGAGGCATGCAGGGGTTCATCGACCCTAATACCCCCCAGCCTCCATCTCACTGTCGCTGCCGCACTGCCGCATACCGCAAGCAAACCCAGAAGCACGCCAGGAGAGTCCACCAGCCATGTTGTTGAGGGTAGGGTGGGGGCTCGGCCGATCCGGGATCACTTGCAGTAATTTGCAACCGCAGAGCCCGATTGCACGAGTTCAAGAGGGATCCACTGAGCTGATTCCATCCACTTCTTACGCTTGGAACCGATTTCCCGGACTCGAGGTCATGGGTGTGGAGGCCAAAGAGGTGCGCGATGCCAGTTTTGTTTGTCTTCGGCGCATGGCTGTGGGATCTCAGGACTTCTCCGACTAGACGCAGTGAACCAAGCTCGGGCTTGGACGCCAAAACAAGACTTCGTTCTTAGTAGGGGGCCTGGAGGGGACGTCTTGGCCAAAGTTGCCGGGGCCAGGCAGAGCGATGCAGAACAAAACGACCTCGTAAGGGTCCGTCGGACTGTGCAAGGCCGTTGAGAAAAGCCATTCTGGATGGATCGTTTCTACGCCGCCGCTCTTCCTCTGGGTGTTGCTCCGATCCCAGCCGAGCAAGAGCAGCCTGGAGCTGAAGATATGCGTGACAAAGACTTCACGAGTGCTTCTCGGAAGCCTCACCATAAACCATAATACCCTTCCTGTGCGGGGGCTTCGACAAAGGCCATGGCACGCAAACGAGCGCTGGCCGCCCTTGCATTGGGCGTCTGGCCGGGGCACTTAGGAACAGCCGCAGTGTTGAATCGCCTTCTTCTGGGCTACTGATCCGAAACCCTATATAGTTCCCTAAAGCCAAGCACCCATGGCCCAGGCCCATACTCTCAAGGTGTACCATATTCTTATATCAAGCACCTATTACTCCTCTTATCTATGCTGTTTGTGCGAAGGTCCGCCGGCTTTGTGAGCCCCTTTGGAGCCGCGCGGGGCATCTCCCAGGCTCGTGCTGCGGGAACCGCCCGCAGGACCGCCCCGCCCTGCCGCTGGGATTATGGGCATGTACTGTTACAGGCAGACATAGACATGATGCGATGCTTAGAAAAACGTAAGCTGGCACAAAATGGTCTTGAATTGCATGACATTTCATGGTACAGCATACCACAACATAGCAGTTTAGCATACGATTTTTAATCTCAAAATGGAATACGCCATATCACATATCATGTGCTGCAGAAATGTATGATGTATGTATCAACAGCTGCTTATGGATACCACAAGCATGACAATGCCGGTGGTGCCCAGAAATCTTCGCGATGTACGTCATTGGTTCGGTAGTGCCCAGAAATCTTCGCGATGTATGTGACGCGTGTCTGCATTCGGTTCGTGGGTCCCTTCCAGCTTTTGATCTGCATGTTCTTTGCATAATTATTTCTATGCTATGGCATAGTGCATCATAAACATGTTTTTGCTTTACTGTGTTGTATACTTGTATACACCAATATTGACCCAATATTGTATGATGGCTGCATTGTTCAAACAAAGCTTTCTATTGACTGCGGGGCTTGTCAACTGGCTCTGAAGGTCAGGTGCTGTCCGCATGCAGCGTAGTGAGGAACAACGAGGACACATGCCCATGGCTCTCTCTGCTTGGCAGGCCGACATCGAGGACCAGTGTGACTTTGAGCGGAGCGGCCTGCCTGGCCACGTGCCGTTCCGAGAATCACCGGATGAACTTAGGCAAAACGCGTCCCCGGTCCCTCATGCTTTGCCTTGAGGTTCGGTCTGTCTGCAGCCCTGGTGCTCAGGCGCCAGAAGCTACGACAAGTCTGCAAGTTTCTGGTCCTCGCTTGTCTGGCTTTTTGCTAGCCACAGCAGCGCGAGCATTTGGCTGAGCTTGCCAGTCTTTCCCAGCCACCAAGTACGCGTGTGATTCCAGCAACACCTTGGGTTCTGGTGCAGGCATTTCAGAGTCGAAGTTTTGGCCTGCGCCCGGAGATCATTGAAACTCTGAAGACACAAGCTTGAACGTAGACCTGCGGCCATGCATTGCATGGTTCAGTGCCTTGCAATGGTCATGCAGCCGTAAGACTTGGCTACAGGCCGTGCAGCTGCCAGCTTAGATGAATTGCGCACCTCCTGGCTAGATCTGCATGTGCCCGAGGCACAGCGTGATGGTGGTGGCGGTGCCATCTGGTGGCCCAGGAGGCCCTTGTCCTGTCGGCTGCGAGGCCCAGCACACGACAGCACCCGACCGTCCTATGCAATGTGAATGTTCGTGAGGTGCGCGCCGCGGCTCCTCCCAAGGGATTCGGTCTGTTTGCCTGTTCGAGCTGCTCCGCCTACACCGACATGTTCACAGAGGAGCGCCGAGAAAAGACGTGCAACGCCTGCAAAGCTCTGTCTATGGATCAGGAGCCTCTTTTTGCTATGCAGCATTCCGGCAATCGTCGCGTGGCCTCGCCCTCGGGTTTCTGGGGTTCGCGCAGGCATCAGGGATCCGTCGGGCTTGAGCCAGGTCGCCGCTTGTGCGCGCTGCTGTGGCTTCGTGCCCTCCGTGCCTTTGCAGCTGGAGGCGCACCCGCTCCGTGCAGGGGCAGAAGCAGGCCGCCGGTGCTTTTGTGCAGGTGCTGTTCGGTGAGAGCCGCTTCGCTCCTTTGCTGACAGCCCTGGGGGATTTGCCCTCCAGGTGGCAGGAGCCCTCGGCCTGTCTGTTCCAGCTTCTTGGGCAGTCCAGTTGAATGCTGCCGCAGGAGAGCAGTGGAGAAGGACAAGCTTCTGTTGTGCGATGCAAGCAAGGTCAGAACCGTGATCAATGCATTCAAAGCATGAAGTACTGGTAGCTTCGCAGCAGCTGCCAGGCTGTGGTGAACTCTACTGCTCCGAGGAGTGACGTGCAGTGAAGATAACGTCGCTCCTCCCGAAGATGTCGCCAGGCCTGCAGGGACATGCACTTCCAGCACTCTCACAACCTCCTCTGTGTCCCGCGCCTGCACTGGTGCCATCACTGCAGTCATCATTGTGAGATCGCCTTGGCTCAAGCCTGTCCTTTGGAAGCAAGGTTTCCAGGAACACGGAAAAAAAAGGCAAACATACACACGCACGAGAGAGAGAGAGAGAGGCGGGGTGGGGGGCCTGCCTTCACCCCAAGCCCCGAGCAAAGCAAAGAGAGAGAGAGAGAGAGAAAAAAAAGGCCGTCAAATACGGGCTGGGAGAAGAAGAGAGAGAGAGAGTACTTTATGAGTGAGCCCATTCAGGCAGTGCACCTGCGCGGGACGGGAGGACTGCTCCCGCCCCAAGCCCCAAGCAAAGCAAAGCAAAGTACTCATAAAGACCAGAAGTTCGAGCACGTGTCCTACGACTGTTTGAGTAACTATATGCTCATAAATAAATAAATATATGTATATATACGGCTGCATAAGCTGGAAAAATTTCAACCTTGTGTTTCACTCCCTTCAAAGCCCTCGATCAGGGGGATCCTGTGCGGCAGGGGGACCTTGACAGTGCCCTATGCCCGACAGAAGAAGAAGAGAGGTGAGGGAGACCGCTCTGTAGAGTCCCAGCCTTTCTTACAAGGGACTGCGTCGCTGTTGCGATCCCACTCTTTGGAAGTCAGGGGAACAGGCTCGGCATCATACCGAACCGCCAACAGATTCAACAGATGGGTCCCGGGTCTCCGTGCGAACAGCCAGCAGCGTGCTGCCCCCACATGGGCTGCACACTGTGGCATCGGGCATGCAAATATGCTCATATCTGCGCAGATGGCCTGTGTGGGTTAGGTCGGTCCTTTGACGACGGAGGAGTCCTGGCTGGCCCCTGCACGAGCCTCCTCACTGCTCTGACTGCTCGGAATCTGCAGGACCATCCACTTCTTCGCTTCAAGTACCACGCCCTCGAGCATGCTGACACCTTGCTCTTGGCTGCGCAGGTAGGCGAACGTCCTGCCGGCTTTTCAGCCCTCACGTATCCGTTCGCCTAACTTCTGTTAAGTATTTTGCTGTCTACATGGGATCCGGAGTAAGTTTGAAGGTCCCCGTATCCAGCAGGTCTTCGCCTTCCTCATCAACCGCGCCAAAGCAGCGGGTGGCGGAGCGGAGGCGAAGTGATGCGCTGATGCAGAGTGATGCAGAGTGTACAGCTCGTTACGGAACTCTGCACTGGGAGGTAACGCAAGGCCTCATGCAGGAGCTCCTGTGCTTCTGTCAGAGCCTCCAGTCTCCGTGATCGAAGCGAATCTTACCCTCCGTAGCATCCTGCTGCCAGTACTTCAGGCCATGCGCCCTTTCGGGAAGCGTCCCCGCCTCGAAATCACGAAGACAGATCGCTATAGTCGCTAGCCGCTAGCTTCAGTGTAGCCGTCGCGGTCCCTTGCCGAGGTGCAGACCACCTCCTGGCCGGTCCAAGGATGCAGAGTTCTACGTCGCTTCTTTCAGCTCTTTCAAGCTTCTTTCAGTTGAGTCGTGCCTCTACAGTGCCACCACAGATAGAGGGGTGGGGAAAATTATGTAGCAATACTTCGAGGCTCCCTTAGTAGCCACCTGTGCTAACTCAAGCTCCCCAAGCTTCACTGAGGCACATGCAGACGGCCTCGTCAGTGAAGCGGCGGCTCTGCTCCGCGCCGCGCTGGAGCCGCACGCCCCGGCCGAGGCCCTCGAATCATCGAATCTCGCGAGACTTCCGATGACATTTCGTTTCCCACCCATCACAAGGTCACCAGCTGCTGCCATCCTTCACATCATCCGCTTGTCTTCTTTCTCCTTGCAAGCCTGTTGTCTCTCTGCCCGTTGATCCCCCGCTTCTGATGCCTTATTTCTTTGCTTTTGTACTAAAGTGTCTCGTTCCGGCTCCCAGCAAGGCCCCTCTCCGCCAGCAGAATCTCTGGACGCGGGGGTTGCCAACCCGACATCCAAGTTTTACAAAAACAGGAGGGGGGGTGGGGGTCGCACGGCCCCACCCTAAGGCGGGCTGAGCCACTCAGGAGGGGATCAAGAGGTGGGGTAACAAGGATTCCCTTTGGAAAACTCTGACCGCTTGGGCTGGGGCCGAGGCGAATTTCGACAATGATCCTCCCTATCCGCCCTATCCCGGTACCGTTGACGCAGCTCGAAACGGCTCGTTCCCAGTCTGGGGAGCTTTTTTCAGAGCCCACCTATACCAGTCTGTGTGCGTCAAGACATCCGATATGGGACAGTGATTCAAGACATGTCACTCCCAGCTGGAGCCAAGGTAGAGCACTGTGGATTTATGTACAAAAAAGGTAGCTGACTGCCCGGAATTCTGCAGGTTGGAGCACTCTTTGCCTCTGGGTTGGCTCCTGAGACCTCCGCTAGCGAAAAGCAGACCTCCGACTCTCCGAAGCTGAGGCCGAACTTCTTCGCTGAAGTGCTGGGGCTTTTCGCATCTCAGCCATGACAATATCAACTCGTACTCTAGGACCTGTGCATCTGAGTCAAAGCTTTTGCGAGCCGAGGAGTACAACAACATCGACCTCGAGGTTTCGACGCGAGGCAGCAATGCGGAATTACATAGCATGTCTGGTGTGCCAGGTGCAATCGCCCGTGGGGCCACTGCTCCAGAACCGAGTCACTGCCCAAGATGGATCTCATTGTTTTTTTTTGTGCCGTTCCGCGTCACGGAATCATGAACTATCAACCTACTAGTAGCAGTGAGGCTGTGGTGGCAACTTGAGCTACAACAGCCAAATCTGAGGCCAAAGCGCTGGCACCCCACATCTCGAATCCTCAGGCTTTGCATCGCTAGAGCCGCGAGAGCTTGCATTCGTTGCCTTCACCAGCCTCTCGCCAGGCAGTAGCTGAGCTCAAGCAATTGGAGGCTCTGCTCCGGGAGAAGGAATGGGCAGCCTGACTTTTCAAGCGCACGGACACAAAAAGGCCGTCGATTCTCCTTGTACAGTGGCCGAACTGCCAAGGTAATGCGCTGCATCTGGGGCGAGGTGCGGACGGGGCTGCGCACCTTCTGATTTCTTTTTGTCTCGTGCGCATATTGTGCTTGCCATATCCAGTGTCTTTGCGGACAGATCTTGCGCTCTTGTCCGCATGTTGTTGGCCACGATCAAGTATACTCCGGCATCTGCATGCTGGGTGGGTTCTGGAGCAGACGGAGCAGACCCGACCCGTGCTTTTTTGTTCTTGGTCAGACCAGCTTCTACTGTAATCACTCGCGCGGGCTCTCCGCCTCAGACCTGTCGAGTTTAGTGCCGTGAAGGATTGGCAAAAGGAAGGAAGGGAGGGCACTGACATGGGAAGAACGACCGAGAAGGGGGCGAGGGGGTTGAAATTCCTGGACAAGCCAACGGCACAGCCATCAAAAATACAGGTCCTCCCAGCCATCCCCTCCAACCTGCTTCAAAAAGTGCCAAACCCAAAACGCAGTTTGTCCACTTTTGAGGTGCATGGGAGGGGATATATATATATATATATAAAAGGTAAAGGTTGCATGTTCCATGGAGGCGGATGGGACCTGCATGGGTCCTGGCATGGCATGGCTAACTTCTACAGGAGACAACTGGGATCTTCGGCCCCGGCCTCAGAGGTTTGGAGCTCTAAGCCTTAGCCGCCTTAGCCTCGGGCTTTTGGGCATCTTGCTCGAGGCGACGAGGCCGACGTGGCGGCCAACAACCCGGCAACCCAAGATGTAGAGCCGATGGACAGCCTCATGAAGGTCTGAGCATAAGGGGACTTTGTTCTCAGGGGAAAGCTCGCAGTGCTGTGGGACTCTGGGAGAGGCTGCTGAGCAGGGCAACGATGCCGAGGTTGCAAGTGTCTGGGGGCCGAGCTTTTTTCTGTCCCCGCGCAGGATCCTTGATGCTTTGGCAGAAGCGCTTGGGAGTGCGCCCGCATGTGTGCGCGCCTTTGTATAAGGCAGCCATGGCCCAAGCCACCGCAGAAGTTGCCAGACTCTCCCTCGAGCAGCTGCTGCAGGTGGGGACGGGGACTCGGGGATCGGGAGGAGCTTCTTTCGACGGGGCGCAGTCTTTGTCCTAGGGCGTGTGGCCGCAAATGCACGGGACGGCGCTCTTCGCTTCAGTTTCTTGCTCGGGAGAAGGAATGTTGCAATCATGCTCGAAATCACATGCCGCATGCCCATCCCAATGCGAGGTTGCTCGCATGAACCATTCCTGTGCCTCGGTGACAAGCAGTCGCTTTCGGACCTTCCTGCGTCAGCGCATGCCATGCTTTGCGTAAACTGCATGGCATTTGATCTGCCCTGCCACAGGTGCGCCCAACATGAAGGTGCTCTGACCGCACACCGGTTAGGAGGGTCCCTTACAGCATATAGAGTCTGCAACTCTGCAACTCCAGTTTCTTCAAGCCAGCCATTGTGTGCAGCCAAGAGGTCGCCTTTCCAGGAAACTCGGCCCGCTTGACGGCGACTTCCGCGGCGTGGCCAGAATCGTAGGAACCCGGTTACGATGGGCTCTTGCCGTGACATGGATCCAGAATTCATTGCCCGTATCATGAGGGTCGCCTCGCAGTTGTCCACTTTGAATGTTGGATATGTCACACAGTAAGGTCTTGAACATTTCGCCGGGTGACGAGCTCTGCATCTGCTACGTCAACCAGGCATGAGCAGTCTTGCCCGGCCGTTGATATCGCTGGGCTGAAAACTCCTCCAGGAAGCAGATGTGCAAACACGCAGACGCAGGCGCAACCACAGAGAAAATAAATGATGGTCCTGCAGAATCGGTCCTTGTGATTTGACTCGAGGCTGTTGGAATATGGCTTCACATGCACTTGCAGCAGGTGTTTGGCCGAGGTGTGCGCTGAGGGAACATGTGCCGAGTGGTGGGCCCCGCGATGTCGTGTGGCGCCAGGATTCTGCGACACTTCGGAAGGCTCAGAAACGACTCAAGTGAGATACGCCAGCTCGTGCTGAGAGCATGGACCGATCGGCCAGAGCTCCTCTTAGCGCCTTTACCCTGCTCCCCCTGCCCCCTGGGCTACCCCCTGCCCTTGATTTTCGAGAGCCACCCCGCAGCCGGGACATGAGACTTTCTCTCGTCGGCGCTGACCACAGCAGAAAAAGTTTAAAAGGTCTCTGCCCTCTCTTCCTCCTGGCTCGGACCTTTTGCATCAATTTCTGCAGGCGATCCCCAGGAGTTGCTCGTGAGCTCATGGGCGGTGGCAGCAGCAAGGCCTCATGACCCGACGATTGCTGTGCTACGTTCTGCTGGGAGCTGTCCAGCGCATATGAATGGGATGTTACAAGCACCGACAGGGAAAGTGTGTTGATTGAGCGGTCCGTGTCTGCAAATATATACATTATATATATATACACACACACATGATACGTGTGTGTATATATATATATGTATGAGCCTGCCTTTAGATGTAAAGCAATGGACCCGTGAAAGGTTCGCGATAGAGGAAAGCCAAATCCCCGTTGTTACCGAAATCCTGGAACGTTGTTATGTAATGAACTTGGGCATGCCTGATACACACGTGCTGTAAGTAATGTACACACATACATACAGGCAGGCAGACAGGCAGACATGCCTACATACATGTGTACACACATGCATGCATGCACTCGTGGATACCCGCATTATTACATATACATACATGCATACATTCATACAATCATACATGCATGTACACGCACATACATACATACATACATGCACACATACGTGCATGCATGCATACATACATACATACATACGTTTGCATGATGGCATCACATACATAGGTGTTTTGATACACTGTACAGCATTAAACCACAGGCTGTATGTACTGCAGTATAGTCGCCAGCATCCTCTTGCAACCACGTTCAGCTCGAAGCCTCACATGTTGGAGGATGATTGTGAATGCCTTGGATGACTAGACATTCGTATGTAAAGTTATGTCCGCGTAGACGGTAAGCAAAAGTTCTATGTGAATCAAGAAGAGAAGAGCACGTCTTGCTTCGGACCTGGGCACCTGACGCTTACATAGCCCCGGAGTTGGAAGCTGCTTGACAGCAGGAAGTTGCTGGCGACAGCATCTACGACTTCCAGGCCGAGTGGGATCCGCCGCCTTTCAGCTCCGCTTCAAAGCGCTTTCGAGGTCAAGAACATCGATGGCCAGGAGGTCTCGCTGCAGGAGTACTCGGGCAAAGTGGTGCTCATCGTCAATCTCGCAAGCAAATGAGGCCCCCCCCCCCCCCGCTCCATGTCTGCACCTTGTTCGCTGACCTTCATCTCTGTGGAACCTGACAAGGTTTGACAAAGACGAATTATGCTGAATTGTCATGGGCTGAGCCTGCACCGGCCTTTTCCTGCTCCAGCGGTTACAGGAGGCAGGAAACGAACTTGCCAGGTGTGAACTGTATGGAAAGTACCAATCTCGAGGATTCGAGGCCCGCCCTGCAGAGGATCACCCGGTCCGGCACGCTTCTGTTCTCAAACTGTGGGGCTTGTGATGGGAACGGCCCAGAACTGTACTGGTTCCTGTTCCTGCATCTGACACGGAGTAGTGAGTAGCACATCTCCCTGGAGGAAATCGCAGTACCTTTGACTGCAACCAAGTGTCTCGTAGAGGTGCTTGGATTTCCGTGCAACCAGTTCGGGGGCCAGGCGGGCAATGTCATGTCACGGTCATGTCGAGGCCCGGATCGTAAGCCAGGAGCCTGGCAGCAATGCCGAGGTCAAGGCTCGTGTGGATGGTGCCAGGAACAATTTCTTTATCTTGGTTCTGTGTGGAGCCTGCGGCTTCTGGAAGGCTTTTGCCCAGTCCAAGTGCCCGGACACCTTCCCCCTCTTCGCGAAGATTGACGTCAACGGCGACAACGAGGCCTAACAGTGACGAGCGGAGGTTTATCTGTGAAGCTGGTGAGCCACAGGCTCCTTTGTACACCTTCTTGAAAGCCCGACAGGGAGAGCTGTTCGGGTCTCGCCTCAACTGGCGAAACAACACTTCGTAGTGGGTCTTTGTCTGAGGTTGGGAAGCGACATCAAGTGGAACTTTGCCAAATTCCTGGTGGCACGGGGCTCTTGTCACCCTCTGCTTGTTTAAAAACCAAAACACCTCCTGCTCTGAATCGCATTCGACGCATCTGTAGTGGCCGACGAGTCTACGATGTGCCTTCGCTGAGGACCGCCAAGGACAGCCTGTTGCGCGCTTCGGGCCGCAGCAGGCCTCGTGACCCACAGAAAGCTGTAGCAGGCTCTCTTCTCATGATGGTGGTGATTTCTGGCGGTGGCTGCAGCGATGACAATGATGTTGATGACACCAACTATACTACTTACTGCTCCTCATTCTACTATTGCTCCTAGTCCCACTTCTATGCCCCCACTCGGCTACTCCCTGTACGCTTGCTGCTACTGCCGTTCTACTGTAATTGCTCGTACTTTTTATTGCTGCTGTCAGTAGTGCTGATAGAGACGACGAAAACAACCACTGTGTCGCCACCACCCGTACTCCCATTACTCAGCCCTCACAACAACCTGCTGATGCTGGGCGTGGAGTCACTGTCTTTGTGTTGAATTTCGGTGCTGGCCTGTGCAGTCGCCGAAGTCCTTCGAAGAGGAGATCGTGAAGCTGCTCTAGAGCCTGGAGAGTCTTACAATTTTCGGCCCTTGCGGCCCTTCGAATCTCTTTACAAAAGGAAAGGCCGGACAGGACCGTAGCCATGCAATCTGAGACGAAAGGCGAAGAAGTCTCCCAGCTTTCTGGGGAGCCCGGCCAGTTGCACGAATCCCTATGACCGCACCACAGAGCTGCAACGATTGATGAGTCCCACCGAGCCAAGCAACGCTCTCGCTCCGTGTTGAAAGCTGGACTTAGCTGGACGAATTGCAGGGCTTGGAAAGAGAGCTGCTTGGCGGGCCTCTGAATGCTGTAGCCAACGGTGCAGACACGGATGACTGACGGCTGAGCCCGTGCTCCTTTCCCGAAAAACACGTGCGCCGGTATGCATGGGACTTTGCAAGTTGATACTGAGAAGCCACACAGAGGAGACCCATTCTGTGCCACACACCGCAAAGGCGAAGCAGTTCATCGACTTCACTGCATCACATCGGATATATTTGTATGATCTGCCCACGATTCTGGATAAGGGGCCTGCCTCCCGCCACCGGTGCTAGCCTTAAGTCAAGGAGCAAATCACGAAAACTGTTCCCCTTCCATATTAGCTGGCTTACTGGACAGGCTTGCACGCCGCCTGGACAGCCACAGAACCTTCGCCTAAGTCTGCGACCTGTGCTAGCTGGTCAAGCACTCCTCAACGCGGCTGATGTATCAGAACCTCAAACACGTCCCTCAAAGCAGCCGGCTGGTGCTCATCGTTCTGGCCGGTCGGCAGGTCCAAATGGTGGCTGTTCATTATCCATCGTAGACGGCTGGCCGAACATGAGCACCATGCTCATTATGCTTGTAAGACCTGCCTGTAATTAGTGTATAATGCTACCTGCAATTAGTACTGTAGAATCGGTAACATTCCCAGTATTCTTCCCTATATCCATACAGGTCCATATATATCCAAACTGTGAGGTCGTTTGTTCGCTGACAGCATCCCCACACGAGCATCACGAGTAAAATTTGACTTCAACATGTTGGCACAGATATGCAGCGGCGTGTAGGAGACAAGATGTGTCTTGAACAGATTTGTCTTGAGCGGATACAAACAGCATACACCGTGGTCCGGCCTCTGCGCGCAGCATTTGTTGCATGTTGCGACTTGCAGCGCGCGCAGTTCAAGCCGGATTTTGCACAAAAAGGCGTGCAAGCAGTTTGCAGGAATGTTCAGCTTCCCGATGCAACATGGGGCTATGCCCAGATGCCCTACCGGGCTCTAGTAAGCTTCTCAAAGCAGCAGGCAGGGAAGAATTTTCGGCATCTTCGGTGTTCGTACTTAGGAGATGAGGCCGTGGCGATGTCGTTCCCACTTCCGCCGAAGCCGCGTCGGCGCTTGGCAGACTTCGATGTGGAGCAGGAGGTCAGGCTGTGTTTGAAGTTTATTTTCGTCCCTCGATTCGGAGCTGAGAGCTCGGAAGGTCATTGGCGATGGCTCCCTAGCTTTGGTGCGCGTGGCACAGGAGAAAGCCACCGGCAAGAAGTACGCTCTGAAGGCTTCGAGTTGAAGACAAAAGGTCCCCTCACTTAGGTCCTAGTGTGTCGTGTGACGTCGTGTGTTTGCAGGCGTTCGATCGCAGACTTCTGCGGAGCAACCATAAGGAAGCCGACGTGACTATCGAGGATCCCCCTCGGAATCCCAGTATACATAGAGTGTTAGGAAGTCTCGATTGGAGTTCAGCAAGACAAGATTCCTTTGGGTTGTCAGGAGCACTGCTTGCGAAGAGCCAACCATCCCGGCATTGCCTCGCGCTGAGAGCCCTTGGGGCCAGGGCACTTGGCTGCTACTCCGCAGTGAGCCTTGTGCCGTTCCTTCTGTAAAAGGTCAAGCTTCATGCGTCCTTCAGAGACGAGGCGCACCAGAAAGAACGAGCATAAGAAAGAACGAAAGTTACTTTTCGCAAAACTCTGCTTCGGCTCACGTTTTGTCTTCGCAAGCGACATTGCAGGAGTGGCACTACTTCACTTTAGAGCTCTGTCCCGGAGTACGCCACCCGGCTGGCGTGTGTCTGGCGTGAGTCCGTCTCGCGCGCAGCAGAGAGTCGCATATCCGAGAGGGCGAGCTCTGGAGCCTGTCCCGTGCCGTCGGCTGCCCAGAGAGCATTGGGAGGCCAGGAGCAGGAAAGCCATGCGGCGAAGCCATGCGAAGCCTGTCGCACGGTGCAGGCACTGCCTCTGCCAGGTCTTCGAAGCAGCCGGCGACCCATCAAAGTCACCAGAGAAGCCTTGAAGCGAGACCACTCGAAACCTCAGGTCCAGTACCTGAGAGACGCGCGTATTGTTCACAGGGATCTGAAGCACCTCGGCCTCGGTTGGATTTCGTTGCTCCGGGCATTCAGAATGGCGGAGTTTTAAGCAGGCTGAAAACCTTGAAGCCACAGGCAGTATACTAGCTGCCTGGTCATTAAAGTTGCGAAGAATGGACTGCAGGGCAGAGAACGTGCTCATTGGACCGCGAGGCGCACGCACTAATTGAGCCTGCCCCTGCTCGTCCACCCCGGCGTGGGCTTGCAGGCAACTGCAAGCTTATTGACTTTGGCAGCGCCCGGGATTTGGCGAACCCGCAGGCAAGTGCGATGACTCTTTCGACTTCCTCACGGGAGACCCGGCGCAGGTGAAGGGAGCGGGGACTCGAAACTTCAAGACGGTCATGGAGGACCGCCCGACGGATTCACGAGATCAGCAGGATTCCGCCAGGACTCCATTCCAACATCATTAATTCATAATATGGATTTGACCTGACCTCGAATGGCATGATATGGTATGCAAGGCTACCTGCATGTGTTCAGTACTACAGGAGTACGTGGGGACTTCGAACTTCATGGCTCCGGAGGCTTGTTCGACTCCAGGCTGTCACATGAGAGGAAGGGCCTTCTCAGTGAGGTGGTGAAGAACCTGTCTTCTGACTTTCGATCCGACACCTGGTCACTGGGATGCCTGGTCCCTCGGGCTTGAATGGAGGGAGATCGTGGATAACCGAGATGCTATGAGACAGTGAAATGCTGCAGTCCTGACAGGTATTCCAAGTTCTGGCTGGGCTTCCGCCCTTTCATGGTGGGTCGGCACCTGATCCTATCCCAGCCTGAAGCAGGATGGCGCGCTGGAAGCCCTCAGGTCCATCGTTCGAGTCTACAAGAAGATCAGCCAAGTTCCGAGAGTTGAAACATCTGTAAGGGAAAGCACTTTAGAATTGAGAAGTCGCAGTGAATCACTCAGGCAAAGGTGTTTTGGAGTTTCCCGGCAAGTGGCTGCAAGACGATGCCGTTGACCTGATCCAAAGTATGGTGGTCAAGGTACCTCTTCGAGGTTGCGTGGCTCCGTAGCCTAAGCCTAGCGGAAAGCATCCAGTCAGGATCCAGACGCCCGACTTGGTGCAAAGGATTTGCGAGAAGTGGAGGAGCGCTGAGAGCATGCAGCCGCAGCCCCAGCCCCAAGGCCCGCCGCGGAACCCTCCTGTTGGGATGAGGAGCATCCTTTCTTCCGAGGATTGGGCTTCAAAGGCCCAAGCAGCTTAAGCTTAATGTATAATGCGGGGCCGTGGTGAAGTTTCGGTTTTCAACTTTGCAGGTGCTCACCGGCGACCCGCGCCGGTTTGTACCTTGCGGGAGATGTGCCTGCGCCAAATTGGTCGCCGATGGCACAAGCGTGGAGCCAAGACTAAAGAGCTGGGCAGCGAGACTAACCTCATGTAGGGAGAGGGCTGCGTTTCCCTGTTTTATCATCCCCGGCCCCTGTCCTTGGAGCCTTGGAGGTTCGGTGAGCCGGCGTTGACATGGGCGCGGTCGCAGCCAAGTCTCATTCCCCAGGCAGCTTCCCTCGCAGCTCCACTCCCTGCCCATCCCTACTCCCTGCAACCCCAAACACCTCATGAAATGGGCCCGGTGCCCATGCCAGGTTCTCGCAAGCCTGGAGCGTGTTGCGGAAGTCTCTGACCTGCTGGCCTTCGACCCAAGGGTGAAGATGTGCTTTGATTTTGGCAAATTGGACCGAAGGGGGGGGTGACGAGAAGCTGACCAGATACTGGGAGTAGACATGAGAGCCCTTGAGTTTGGTTTGTAGAGAGAGAGAGAGAACCCTAAATCGAACCTTTGCCCATTAACGCGTGCTCGTCAGAACTGAATTGGCACTCCCGCTTTTCTAAACTTGATCTGAGCGCGCTCAGTTGGGAGCTAGCTTTCACTGGACATCTTGTTCTGCCCTACTCCATATGGCACCCGGATTCCAGCACCTGTGGAGACCTGCCCCATGCCCTGGCAAGACAACCGGTCCTTGATTCAGAAACTGGTGCTTCACTGGACAACGGCCGCGGCCCGCTGCCTTGATGGCAGATTGCACTGCCGGCTCTGCCGGCTCTGGGAAGGCTCTTGAAATAAGGGAAGTAAAAAAGGAAGTGCAAGCTTCATTGCAGTAGCTCGAGCACTCTGGCACACCGGCAATTGAGGATTACTTGTTCACGCAGTGCAAGAAGCAGCATACCCCAACTGTGACGAGTCATTTCGTGGCACTGGCCAGAGTCCCATGCTGGAGAGTGTAGAAGTGAGTCCAGTCGCTCTCCAAGGCAGGCAAAGACGACGGTGTGACATCCGACTCAGAGGCTCCATGATCTTGATCTTCTCTGCTGAGTCTTTGTCATTTGTCATGCCGGTGTTGCAGGACGCTGACTAACATCGTCGGCTGCGTGGTGGGCGGCTTACAAACCGCGACTCGCACCTTGCTTGCCGACTCCGCCCTCCGCCTGGAATGAACACAGCTTTGGCACTCGTAGGTCGAAGACGGTGGCGGTGGAGGCAGCAGCTCACGACGCTGTTCGGGAACTTGACCGCCTGGGACTCAACAACCAGAAGAGACCGACGTTACTCTCGAAGCCCGCGAAGCCCGCTTTGCAAAGCCCGGCTGGAGGCTCCGGGAGTCGAAGCTCCGGATCCAGAAGCTTTGGCACTGCCCAGAGTCTCAAGGCCAGAAATTGGAAAGGAGGTCTCTCCATATGTCTCTATTGTGACTCTATGCAGCCTATGCATGTATGCATGCATGTATGTACTGGTAGGTCCGTCGGTAAAGGCCCGGTCGTTGAATTCAATTGCAAGCTGTTCCAGCGGCGCTGGCGCTTCTGGGAGACATCTGCCGCAGCCATCCGGGCCCTATAGTGCGCCATGGGGGCGACTGCTGGCACGGCGAGTGCTTGCGGCTGCTCAAAAGACCAAGAAGTTGATGTTGAGGTGACTTCCGTACCACCTGCGCTGCCTGCACCGGGTCCCAACGCAGACAATGACTTGCAGGCTCATGCTCAGGTCGATCTTGGCGGAGCTGCAGCGGTCCCCGGCCCCCAAAAGGGGCGTCGACGTAGCCTTCTCTTGCGTGACGCGTTGGTTCCTGACCTCGACATCCTTCGCGGTGTTTCCGTGAAAGATACACTGAGCGGTTTCGGTCGGCTTTGGCGCTATTCTCCCATGGACCTGTCCGAAGAGCTTCGGCTTGCGATGTGGGATCGTTCAAGGCAGATGGAGTCCTTTGATTTGTTTTTATCGCACACGTGGCGAACCAGAGGGTTGTGGAAGTTTTTGGCTTTGACTCTGCAGTGTGGATGGCAGCGACTCCTGCTTAGCTGGTTCATAGCATCAATTCTCGCGGAGACTCTGGCTTTCTTTGACATTCTACCGTTCCATATGAACTTCACAGTGCCGCGGCAGAAATGTGCAGGTAGTGGACTTGCGGCTTTCCCTTGTAGGACGTCAGGGCTGTGCGAAAGGCTGCCACGTCATGTGTGTCCCTTTGTTGTTAGTGGGGTCTCAGTAGGCTCTCACGGCTTCGGATCCTAAACCTGTCCTCGTGACTGGCGATTAGTGCAGTGGCCAGTGTGCATCAACGTGCATGCGAAGCCGTTTCCGGACACCAAGACCCGACAGATGATGCACAATTTTTCGGTTTGGGAATCCGTCAGGCCTTCAGGCATCGGAGATAGAGTCGAGCCGAGGCTGTTTTCGAAGGCGACAGCTACGTCTTCCCTTTCGGAGCTGGGGGTCGGGTGCCGGCGTCAAGTGAGTTAGGGTTTGCGGCTGGACCTTTTGCCAGGCTTTTGCCAAGGTATGAGCGAACGCTATGAGCAGCATGCAATATGAAGGAAAAGTGATAGCAGTGGACGCGTAGATTGGTGCTGAAGCTTGCTTGGCGCGCAAGGCCGACCTCATTTCTCTACCGTAGGAGCTTAGCTTTCTCTGGCGCAGGAGCCTGGGGTCTCTTCTTGGCAAATCTCGCGCCCGTGGTCACGGCCATTGTGGCTCCCGGGGGTGCCAAAGACTGTTTCCTGGACATCGTCAGTATCTCGGCCCGTTAATCGTACAGTTGGTTGACTGTGAGAGCAAACTCTGATGCCTTTCGAGGACACTGATCCTAGCTGTAGCATGGAGCTTGTATGCAATCAAGCGCTTCTAATTAATGTTGGCAGGCATCGTCGTTGCACAGGTTCTGCTTCAATGGAGCTTCCCATTTGCACAATCATGAAAAATGCAGAGGTATCTGCCACCGTGAAAAGTCTCATTCTAAGAAGATCACAATGGTTCATGTTACAAAGCCCTTAGAACTTTGCGTCGCCAGGGTATCCAGGATGCAGTTTTTCTCAGTCTTACAAGAGATGGTGCAAAACTCCGGCTCACACAACTCCGTCGCAACTGTGAGCCTCCTTTCTAAGCCTAGCCTAGCGAAGGTTTCAGGTTGGCAAGCTTTGCAAACGCGCCACACTGCGAGGCATTAACCAAGTGGATGAGGACTTGATGGAGCGAGGCATTTATGGCGACCTGGCTTGCATCCAGTGCGGCGGACACGAGCCAGTCAACCGCTCCCAACTGCTTGACTTGTGAAAGGACTTCTGCAGCTTCGTGTTGCGCATCTCTTGATGCATGATAGATGAGCGGAACGAGTCATGGGCCGGGTTCGTGTATGGCCCCCTTCCAGCAAACCCAAGCTGCTGTTTCACACCACACCAGAGCTAATCCGGCGTCAAGACCTCCTGATCCTGGTAAGCAATAAATTACTATCGCAAGAGTCCGCAAGGTGTCTTGCTACAGTGGTATTTAGCCAGAACGTGTTAAGCTCATAGACCATGTTACAGTGTTGGAAGACTGAACACTGCACGGTGGACCATGGTCGCAGGTCGTCCGGGAATGAAATTTACATGCCATCTACCCATCGAAGTCTACCTGTGAAACGTCATGGGCTTGGAACCTCAGGTCTCGGAGGATGCTTGGCAGTCTCCTGGCTGACTTGCGGACTTTGGCAAGAGGCGCCCAGTTCCCAGAGGATTCCAGGATCCCATGCTTGACCCGAATATTCCAAGGTATCCAAGGAGTTGCGCATCCTCTGGTCGAAGCCATACTTGCAGCTTGCGCTTTGGAATTCGCTTTCCCAGGCCCTTATTTGCTGGGCAACCCGCAGACACCACCAGGCCAATAACAGCAGCAGAGCGGAACAGCAAGCACGACGCACCCAAAATCCATGAAAGGTTCGCACCCAACGACAAAGCGCTTCTTGTACATCCTATACCCAGTTAACTGCGTCTCTATGTATGCACAAGACGTAAGCACAGGTTGACATCTTGTAACGAAAGCACGAAAGCCTGACCGAGGTGTGGCTTTGGGGACTACCTCCACGTGGTGGCCACGGAATGGATGCTGCTGTTGGCGATGGCAGCGTTCGTCGCGAAAAGTCCCTGGCCGGTGGCTCTTAGGACAGGGGCAGGGTCG